>JANAVB010007600.1:15642978-15645478 GCA_029216955.1 Iris pallida
ATATATATATAGATATATATATCTATTATAATAGATAATGTTATAAAATGTTTTCAAATAGTTAAACGTTTTAGTTACGCTTGTTCCCTTAAAATTATAAGTCGTGACTAATATAGTCGTTCCTATTTTTTGATTCAAATATCGTGCCAGACTCTGATTTTGGGCTTCTATATATCAAACTAGGCTATTTGGACTATTCTGGACTCAATGGAACCGTTTGTGACATCGTTGGGACCATTATGGAGCACAGTATCATACATATTAGTATCGACACGTCGTGTCGTGCACGTCGACTCCAACCAAATTGAGGCGAGTACATTCTCTGATAGTTTTCATTTATTTGATGATCATTATGATTCAGTTCTAGTATAGTTCTATTTGATTCTTTGACACACACACGGATTGTATTTCTGGATCCATTATATGTGACACACATAATTACGTGTCTGGGCCTCTATTTCTGTAATCACTTATTGGAATCACCCTGCTGGAATCACCCTACTGGAATGACCTACATGCATCACATTGTCTGGCTGAACCTGTACTTAATTTAGTGTCGGGATATGGATTCACTTGTACTATCGGGACAGAAAATACTCAAGTAGACATGTAAACATTCTAATCATACTGGAACCACCCTACTGGTCTAATCTGAAAAGATAGCCGTCGCCGCTAGGCCAAGAGCGACGTACTGTATTCACTACTGGTCTAATCTGGAAAGATAGCCTTCGTCGCTAGGCCAAGCGCGACGTGCCGTATCACTAGGTTAATGGAAAGATAACGTCGCATGCTTGCCAACGTGCGATGTGCCGTATTTATCCACTAGTAGTTTACATATCGAAAGTGGTATTTCAAAACACACTGGATTAGTATTTGTACTATATTCACATTTGACTCATGTTTTACTATCTGGACTCACATCATCTCTATTCTAGTTCAGTATCTCTATTTACGTCTTCATGTCATGCTCTTCTGACTCACTGTATTTACTTTCCTTGTTCTTTAGTTAAACTATTGTTCTATTTCATTTCATGTCTCAATCTTTTCAAGTTCATCAAGTATTACTTGCTATAACTGCTTTATAGTCTTTGTCATTTATTTGGAACTGATAGAGGAGATGTGCTCGTTCCAATCCTGACTGGATATATTTTTCAGTTGACGAGCTCGTGGATACATGTCCTACTTATTACTATACTCCGAAGACTCAATGAGTTGATCCCCCGGCAGAGTAGCATAGCCTTCCTAGGTGGGTGTTAGTTGGATAGTATCACTATTGTTGGATCTGTCTCCAGTCTTGATATTCTTTGAGACTTATTATATTATTCGGGTTATGTACTTATTTATAGACTTTTAGACTCTGTTGTATTTGACTTATGACATTGAACTTTATTTTATCATTTCACCTTCTTTCTTTTCGTGCTATCATCTTCCTTAGATGTCTGTGTTTGAGTTTATGTTCTAGATGGTATATTATTCCTCCGTACGGAGATGACAGGTTATTCCATATCTGTTAGATGTTAGATATTACAAACGACCTATACAGCGTTCTACCGTTGACACTGTGGCGTAGGTTGGACGTACCCACGTACTCGTGTCCCTACACCGGATGTGGGTTGTGACACATTTTTGTGGTGGCCCATGCAGGTCTCGTCTTCGTAAAATGTACGAAGTCGTAATGGTACTTAGGATAGATGTACTACTACGAGCCTGTGACCAAGAAATAAGATTTGATGATACACCCATAACTAGGATTATAGTTTCTCTAGGACTCTCCAACATGATTTCCCTCATGTCATATTCTTTCTCGACATTACTGCTTTTGTGCTTCATCTTTCCTATGATTTGACTAAACTCTTCCTTGTTAATCTCTTGAGTAATTCTACTCGTTCTCTTTCTGTAACTGTTGAAAATGCCTTATGGATGGGTTTAGGAAAATTTGAGAAAGTATATTTAGCCTTATATTACATAATCAAGAGTCTTGCAGCCAGCTAAATACTGGCGAGACAGGATTTCAGATGACGACATCGTGGTTACATTTGCTTCTCTAATTTTATTTGAATCACCTCCTATGCATTTTGATTGACCTCTTCTCTTATACTTCGCAAAAAGTTAGTTTGGAAATATTTCATGTATTTAGTCAAGATAAGTTCAAAAACCTATATTATTTGGCGTGGCAGCTGTGCACTGCAGCCATCCGTCGTATTATGGAACAAGGAAGTTAATCGCCGCCAGATGCACATTGGCACGATAGTAACTTCACGTGACATAATCACGGAGGAATATGGTTCTTGGATTTTACCTAGACTATATCCTATGTATCTTGTTTGGCCTCATACAGTTCTTGAAGATATTTTAACAATCTTTCATGTTTTGCTTGACCCTTAACTTGTTTGAATATTGATATGGATTGCTCGACCCAGTTATGTTACGTAGTATAACTAGGTTATGTTGTTGGTGTGACTGAAATATTTGGGTAGTCCAGAACGGGTAAATTTTCTTA
>JANAVB010007600.1:15650478-15847978 GCA_029216955.1 Iris pallida
TATTTCATCATTCCACCTTCTTTTTATTCGTGCTATCTTCCTTAGATGTATGTGTTTAAGTTTATGTTTTAGATGGTATATTATTCTTCCGTGCGAAGATGACAGGTTATTCCATATTTGTTAGATGTTAGATATTACAGACGACCTATACAACATTCTACCGCAGATACTGTGGCATAGACTGGACATACCCACGTACTCGTGACCCTAAACCGGGTACGGATCGTGAAAGGCTCTGAACCTTAACAATGATAATGACTCCTCTTTTAATAAGATCATTTACCACGCCGTGCCTTATACGCACAATCCTCTTCTTACCATTGAAGAGGTCATTCGATGCCACCACTGCAGTCGTCTTATTGTCGCAGTATATCGGTACCGTCGGTATCTGCACACCAACCATTGGAAGATCATACATGAGCTCCCGAAGCCATTCTGGTTCATCCGATGCAGCCGCCAGTGCATAGAACTCTGATTCCATAGAAGAGTGTGACAACATAGTATGCTTTTTCGACTTCCACGATATAGCAACTCCATCCATTGAGAAGACATATCCTTCTGTGGACCTTTCACTCTCTACTTCTGAGCACCAGCTTGCATCACTGAAGCCTTCCACTACTTTTGGATCTCTACAGTAGTACAATGCATACTTCTGAGTCCTTTTGAGGTATCTCATTACCCTATTCACAGATTTCTAGTACTCCACACCTGGATTGCTCGTGAACCGACTCAACATCTCCAAGGTGAAAGCTATGTTAGGCTTTATGGCAGTAGTTGCATACAGCAACCTCCCGATGACGCTTGAATACTCTAGTTGTCTGACGTTTTCCCTTGGATTTGGGTTCAGTTTCTTATTACACCTATATAGCGTATCGATCCCTGGAAGATCCTGATACCCATAGCATATGAGCATCTTCTCAATGTAATGAGATTATGACAATGTCACTCCAGTTTTTGTTCGGATCATCTTTATCCCCAGGATAACGTCAACTTTCCTTAAGTCCTTCATTCTAAACTTAGACTAGAGGAGCTTCTTTGTCTCAATGAAACTTGCTAAATCTGTACCCATGATCAGCATGTCACTTATGTACAAACAAACGACAATTCCTCTCCCGTCAGCGAACTTTATATACACACACTTGTCCGTCTCGCTGACCGTGTAGCCTTTTGATCTTATGACTTTATCAAACTTCTCATGCCACATCTTGGGAGCTTAATTCAGACCATACATAGATTTCACCAACTTGCAGACTTTGCCTTCGAGGTCCTTGACGACGAATCCTTCTGGCTGTTGTATGTAAATCTCTTCTGTTAACTCACCATTCAGGAAAACAGTTTTGACATCCATCTGATGAATAACTAGCTTGTGAATTGCACTTAGAACAATCAATATCCTGATGGTCGTCATCTGTGCTATCAAAATAATCGATCCCTTGCTTCTGAGAAAACTTCTTGGCCACCGATATAACCTTGAACTTGTCAATCGTTCCATCGACCTTCATCTTCTTCTTGAAGATTCATTTACATCCGATTAGTTTTGCTCCTTCATATAGATCGACCAACACCCACGTGTTGTTGGAGGTTATCGAGTCATATTCATCATTAATTGCCTCATTTTAGAAGACAACGTCTCTGGTCTTCATTGCCTCATCATAGGTAAGTAGATCTGCTTCCACATAATAGGTGACAAAATTCTCTCCGAAGTCCTTCTGCCTTCTTACTCGCTTAGATATATATATATATATATATATATATATATATATATATATATATATATATATATATATATATATATATATATATATATGTTATGTGAGTTCTGGTTCAACAGGTGTTTCTTCAATGACAACTCCTTCTTGGACTGTAACTTCTACATCTTTGTAAGGAGCTTCAACTTTCTGTGCACCCACACTGTTCTTCAAAATATTCGCGAGAACAATATTCTCGTGCCTTACAAATTTATCTTTAGAGAATTCTATATCGCGAGATTCAATGATATGATTTGATTCAATATCAAAGAACCTCCGAGCACCACTATCGGCATAACCCAGGAATATAGTCTTCGTAGTCCTTGTACCCAACTTTTGAATCTTTAAATCCAGAAGCTTCACATATGCCAGACACCCCCACACTTGAATGATATTCAAGTTGGATCCGACCTTAAACCACAGCTCATGAGGAGTGACTTCGGATGTTGCATGCGGTACTCTGTTCAGTATAAATGTAGCCGTACGCACTGCTTCACCCCAGAAGCAATTTGGAAGACCCGCAGCCAACATCATCGAGTTCATCATCTCTGTTAATGTTATGTTCTTCCCTTCTACAACACCATTTGATTGAGGTGAGTACGGAGTAGTCATCTCATTGACAATTCCATATTCTCTGCAGAACGATGCGAATTCATGAAACCTATAATCTCCATCTTGATCACTTATGAGTCTCTTGAGTTGTTGTCCGATTTGACGCTCGGCTTCAGCCTTAAAGTATTTTATTAAATTTCTCAAACGCTTCATCTTTAGATTTGAAAAGATAAACAAATGCGTACTTTGAGAAAGCGTCGATGAAATTAATGAAATAATTCTTTCCGACCTTTGTGAAGAACTGTTTGAAGTCATAAATATCTGAGTGAACCAGCTCCAGAAGATCTGTACTTCGGTTTACCCTCTTGAATGGTTTTCTAGTGATCTTCATCTGTGCACAGACCTCATACTTCTCCAACTCCTTACCCCTACACTTGGAGATAAGCCCTATACTAGACATCTTGTTAAATCTTTTACAATGAACATGTCCTAGTCTATTATGCTACAACTCAATAAAATACCGGAAGAAGAGACTGCAATTATAATCTCTATTGGAGTTACAAGTTGAAGTTTGAACATCCCTTCGGTACAAAAAGTCTTTCCGAAGTATGTTCCTTTAAAAAGACATAACAACCTGACCAGCGTTGATGTCTATCCTCAAGCCTACATTGCAGAGATGACTTCCTGAGACCAGGTTCTTGGATATATCACGTACGTGCTTCACCTTCTGAAGCATCAACAATTTTTCTGAAGTCATTTGCAGTACCACCGTCCCAATCCTAAGAACTTCAGCTTGTGTCTGTTTTGCCACCATAACCTTCTCAGAAATAGGTTGGTATGTAGTGAACCACTCATTCTTTGAGCAAACATGACACGATGCCCAGTGTCTGTCCACCAGTCCGTGTCAACCCCAGCTGAGTCAACCTGCACAATCATAGCAAAAAAGTTAGCCTCACCTTGCTTTTTTTTGTTTAGGTTTTTCTTTGTAGTCCTTCCTCCAGTGGCCTTTCTTGTCATAGTTGAAACAAGTCCCAGGTTCTTTGGACTTGGGCTTGAACTGAGATGACTTCACCTTCAGATGGTGAACGTCTTTCTTCTTATGGTAGAAAACCTTTTGCTTCCCTTTAGGGTTCCCTCCTTATACCATGTTGGCCTTGGCCATCTTCTTAGACAAGGTGTCCACTTTGAGTTGATCCCTCAACATGTCTCCAGTACAAAAGTCGTTCTAGATCTACTTCCATCTTCTTACGGTGCATGTTTGCGATAAAATTATTCCACCCAGGTGGGAGCTTAGTAACAATACCCCCGACGACAAAGGCATCGACCAAGGGCATGCCGTCATCCTCCAGCTTCTGACATAACTTGGGGAACTCCTTGACTTGAGGCAACATGGTACTGTCATCCTTAAATTATATCCTCTAGACCTTTTCGGTCACATGGATCTTGTTTCTGTTTTCATCTGCCTTGTAGAGATTCTCTACAGACTCCCAGACGTCCTTTGCATTGACCGTCTTGCTGTAAGACTCCGCCAGGGAGTCCTCCATATAGTTTAAGATAAGCAACTTATAGATGTTGTTATCTCTCCTCCACTTCGACTGCAAGTAGTGGCTTCAGCAACCATTCGAGCATTTTTACCTTTGGAATCAAAGGCTTAGGATCTGTCAACACCTAGTCGATGTTCACGAGTTGAAGATTAAGACTAAACTTTCTCTTCCAGACGTTGTAATCCTCTCCGTCAAACTTCTCAAGTTTATTAAAACTTATGTCGAGAAGGTTTGTACGGTTGTTCTCCATTGGATCTGGATCTTGCTTTGAGATTGTTATTCCCAAAATAGATCTTAGATGGAAGAACTTGAGTAGACAGAGTGATTCTCCAAAGCAAATTCTGGTCACACATACTGTATATGAGGTACTTCGAGAATTGCTTTTCAAGAAAATCCTGAGGTCTCTGTCTCGAAGATAGAGGAAGAAGACGCAACTCTGTTGGGATGATGAAGATCACCGTTGCTCAAAGCAAGATTCGTCCTACTGCGATCTGCTCACAGGAACCAGCAAGTTCGAATGAGAACTTCTGGAACACTCGCTATCACCTCCTGACTAAACTCGCAGAACTCCTTGGACTCCAAAGGCAGCGACCTCTCAACTCTCTTCGTCTCTTAATTTTGAGTAAGTCGTCAAAGAAGGCACGAAAAGAGTATTTATAGAGTGGCTGAAACCCTAATTCTAATTCTGACCATACACTGATTGCTAAAAGAAAGGAACGAATCATGGAAAGATTTAACTGAATCAAATTCAAATTCCATAAAATTCGGATATGGAATTTGACTTAATCTTTCCATAACTGGCGGAACCTTCCGACCAGCGCCTAATACATGCACAGGCGCGCGCACAATAGAGGCGCAGACGCATAGACGAGTGCACGCGGCCAAGCCTAGCCCGCACTTATGCCCACGCCTACGCTCGTGCCTGCGCCTGCTCCCGCCTATGCACCTCGCCCATACGACTCGCACATAAGACAAGCACACGATCGCAACAATAGCGTACTAAGCGCCATGAGTTGATGCTGACGTGCTAATTGTGCCAACAAAGCGTCTCATTGCGTCCTTGAGCCCGAGTCCGAGTCTGTCACTCCCCGTTCCCGAAATACGTATTTTTATACATGTACAACTCGTATATATTTATTTAGTATTTATCATGTATCATCCTGTATTTAAATTCCTTTAATTTCATGTTAATTAATTATCTACATTTATTTCCTGCAATTTTATTCCTGTATTTTATTTCTGCATTTTATTCTCTACTTTAGTCTTATGTGGTTCGGCCTAGGTTGGTTTTCTCGGGTTCATGGTGGTTCAATGAACCGAACCCCACCTACCACCCCTTCCTATTTAAAGCCCCCATCTCCTTCTCTCTCCTCATAAACTCTCCTTCACCATTACTTCTTCTTCTTCCTCATCACTCTCTCCACCAACCAACAGCAGGCAAGTACATCTTGCTTCTTGCTTTCCGCTTGGAGAACCATTTTTATGGTTCATTTGTCTTCCTCTCATGATCCTGAAAGAGTTTAGTACTTAGCATTTTTGATTATTTTGGCTTGTTTCTTCTAGATCTAAGTTGTTGTATTCTCGGATGTTCATGGGTTTTGATCTCCCAACCTGGCGTGTATTCTCGGTTGCCCATGGGTTCTGAACCATGGGAACTTCATTTCTGGCTTGGAACGAAGGTTCAGTCACGCACACGTCTTTACGTGCCTGCGTGAATTTTGAGTCACGCACACGTCTTTACGTGCCTGCGTGAATTTTTAGTCACGCACACGTCTTTACGTGTCTGCGTGAATTTTGAATCACGCACACGTTCTTACGTGTCTGCGTGAATTTTTAGTCACGCACACGTCTTTACGTGTCTGCGTGAATTTTGAGTCACGCTCACGTTCTTACGTGTCTGCGTGAATTTTCAGTCACGCATACGTCTTTACGTGTCTGCATGAATTTTGAGTCATGCTCACGTTCTTACATGAGTGCGTAAATTTTTAGTCACGCACACGTTCTTACGTGCGTGCGTGAATTTTTAGTCACGCACACGTTCTTGCGTGTCAGCATGACATTTTAGTTACGCACACGTCTTCGCGTGCGTGCGTGGATTTCTTATCATTTTCCACGCTCACTTCCCACGCTCACTTTTTACGCTCACGCTGTGCGTGCGTGAGTTACTTTTCACGCTCACGTTATGAGTGCGTGAATTTCTTACCACTTTTCACGCTCACGCTGTTTATACGCTCACTCCTACCTACTAGACTTGGCGTGACTTGTTGGCCTTAGCCTAGACTTGTTGGCGTGACTTCCTGACCTGGGTGTTTCTATTTGTTCTATAATTTATTCATTTAATGGTGGCATGATAATTCGTCTATTATATCCCTACGCCTTTTTATGAACTAAAAAATCTTGGCATGTTAATATTTTTAATACATATGGTTGTATAGAACGTGCCCTGTGTCTTGATTGGTTTATGGATACCCAATGAGACTGGAACTTAACCCTGAGAGTTATAGACTCGACCCCATTTAATACTAATTGACTTTCATGCATTGTCACCATTAATAACGATGGTTATCTTGACAAAAAAATTGAACACGCGTTCCTGGTTGGAACTAAGAGACTGGCTAGTCGTCTTATTGAATTGAATGAATGAGACACGTTCATGTAATGAACTATTGAAATCGACTGGCTGATCCCGAATATTGACGTACAGGCACATGCAGGCTTCAATCTATTTATTTATTTATTTATTTATTTTTCTACAAAAGCAGCATGTGTACTTTATGGTCAAGGCATGATTACTCCGTGGTTAGATTTGATTGTTGCATTATGCTATGTAAGACCTACAACCTAGCCGCACGGGTATCGTTGTAGAGTTGCGTATATCGTACCCCGTACGAAAGTACTCATTTGAATGACCATGATCCACGGCATGGGATTTCACTCAACGTAGGGACTATTAAGTCAAATAAAATAATGATATGGAGAGAATGGATCTCCGAGTTCTTACATGGCAGCCCTCTTGGGACTAGTAGTGTCCGACAGGCCGGCTGGTTCCCACAGATACTGTAAACCTGCCACACGGGCAGGGAGCGGTATCTGCTTATATTATTATTGTATATTGTATGTTGATGACGGGCGTCCCGCTGGGACTCGTCTAATTCATGATTGGCGCAATTGATTGACTGGATAGACTAGCCTTGCTCGCACATAGTAAGAATTGAGGAATCCCTATTTGCATAAGTCCAGGATAACTTGGGACTCATAATAGCAAGCCGAAGGAGTTGATTGGCCATTCAAGATGATTTGTTTGTATACTGTACCTACTCTGTCGCCTAACTGAGATGATCAGAATGTCAGGACATGACGGGCCAACTTCTGTCCTTGTTTGGTTGGGAGGTTAGTTCGAAGTGTCGTGACGTTATGTGAATCCTAGTGGAAAACAGAGATCTATTATTATATTCTCTTACTTACTGGTTTAATCCTTCATATCGTGCTTCCTTGTGGTACTTGCTATTAGAGGTCTAACCTCTCTGGTTTTGCATGGCCAGATTTAGAGCCGGTTCCCGAGGACTCAGCTTACTTCCACCTCCAGGATGGTCAATACTAGGGGAATGATCGCAGGAGGACTCGAGTGGGTTCCTTACTTCACCGCTCGTTTTGTTATTTACTTCATACTTAGCCGTTTGGCACCGACATGTTAGTCGGATTGTCTTGCACTTACTTTTATATAATTATAATTAAGTCAGACTGCAGCTGATAACAATTGTGTATATGTTACTATACCATCTGGCTATGTTTTGTAAAGCCAGATCTCAAGAACATTTTGACTAAGCGTTTGGGACGCCTTACTGCTTTATCTTATATGTTCTCTATTTTTGCTTCTTGTTTGAATGATAGAGACAATAGATGTGAAGTGACCATAGTAAGACTTTCATGTAGTATGCACCCCCTCGTCTGGTTAGACAGCATTGATCGTATTATACGGTATTCATCTACCCGTAATACGTAGCTGGCTGAGTCATTCCCCCGCTCTCCAGTATTCTGGTTCTGGGGCGTGACAAGGTTTTAGTGGTGGCCCATGCAGGTCTGATTTCAGACTTGTGAGGTGTTTTGATTTATAGGATGTCTCAATCACACGTGTTCCCCCTTGATCTCATGATTCGTTATTCTCAACCCTTGCTTGACATTCCGGTATCCTTTGACTTCATTGATCCTTCATGTCCGGTTGTTTGATTGTTCTCTTGTCCCTTTTCTTAGGGGTACTTCGTCCGCATCAGTCAGAGCTGGACAACAACAGGGGCAACATGGGCAACATGACCAGGTTGGTCAGCAACAAGGGCCGGTACTAACTCAGGAGACTACCCAAGAAGAAGTGATAGTAGAAGCAGCAGCTGGATCGCAGTATCCGGATGTTCCACCACCACCAACAGTTCTACCCACCCAAGTGGACACACCAGCCCTTCTAGAGATCGTGAGAGGAATGATGGCTACTCAGCAACATCAGATGTTGGCCCAGCAATGCATGCACACTCAGCTACAAGAGCAGAATGTGTTGCTCAACCAAGGATTGCAGACGGCTTTGGAAAGAGGAGTGAGGACTGATTCAGGAGCATTAGCCAGGTTTTGTAAGTACAACCCCCGCCGTTTTGAGGGCACGGAGGATGCCATCTCAGCAGATGCATGGCTTAAGGATATTGAGGCTATTCTGACAGCAGCTAAGGTACCAGCAGAAGAACGTGTGGATCTAGTGAAGTTGTTACTTCAGGATCTCGCACATGATTGGTGGGAATCAGAGGAAGTGGGCATCAGACGTCCTGTGGCTTGGGACGATTTTACTGCAAGATTCAAGGCCAAGTACTATGGAGTTGTGGCACGGTTTGAGCTACAACAAAAGTTTATCAACCTCAGGCATGCCGGCAAGACTGTAGATGCTTATGCAGCGAAGTTCTGCAGATTGAGTAGATTCGCCCCAGAGATGGTAGCAACAGAGAGCCAGAGGGCCATGAGGTTTCAGCAAGGGTTTCATCTTGAACTCTTGCAATTGATAGAGGGGCACAATTACCAAACTTTTGACGAAGTATTGACGGCAACTCGAAGGCATGAGATCACCATTCAGAGGCTCGCGACAAGGACTGGGGGTCAGAAGAGATTCCACAGTCAGATTGAAGGAGGAGGGGGAGCAGCGCCCCGAACAACAGCACCATCCACTGGCATTCGTATCTACGATGTGGCGATACGAGGACCAGCACCACCACCCAGGCAACAGCAACAGCAACAGAGGAAGAACCAGTGACCCCCGGCGGGCTGCACTTATTGTGGGAAGATGGGGCACACTAGAGATGTGTGTCCGACATTGAATGGACTGTGTCTGATATATGAAAATCCAGACCATCGGGTTACCACATGTCCCATGAATTCGAGGTCAGGAGGACCAGGGCAACAGTTTCCTGCTCTACCAGCACCAGGGGCAGGCCAGTATCGAGGACCAGCGGTGGCAGTAAGGCCGTTGGCACAGCGTCCTTTATGCCGCAGGCTCAGATGTTTCGGCAGCAGGGGCCGCCGATGCAGCAACACCAGCATAGACCACCCCAGCATCATCAAGGCAGGGGCCAGCAACAGCATCAGGCTAGATCGCAGCATGGAAACCAGCAAGGAGGTCGAGGGCAAGCATTCACTCTGTCCTTGGAGGAGGCATTGGCATCGGGAGATGTTGTGGCAGATAATATTCTCGTCGCCTCATATCTCGCAGTAGCATTGTTTGATTCGGGAGTATCCCATTCATTTATATCTGCACAATTTACGACACGACTAGGAATGGAGTTCGAGGCATTGCCAGGGAGGTTGAATATACTCACTGGTAATGGGCTCGTAGGAGTTAGTAGAGTTATTTTTGCATGTAGCATTGTAGTTTGTGGGCATTCTTTACCCGCCCGGTTGATAGAATTTCCTGTTGGAAATTTCGACGTTATCTTAGGCATGGACTGGCTGAAAGACAGTCATGCGACAATAGATTGTCGTAGAGGGAGTGTGTCTTTTGATATTCCAGGCATGAAGCAGTTCACCTTAGTCAGATCAGGGGCAACTCAACAAGAGCAGGGAGTAGTAACGGCAATGGAAGAAGTTCAGGTTCCGAAGGTAGTTGAAGAGTTTCTAGACGTATTTCCCGAAGAACTTCCAGGTCTACCACCGGTTAGGGATATTGAGTTCAGTATAGAATTGGCACCAGGAACTAAACCGATATCAGATCGAGTTTACAGAATGGCGGATTCAGAGCAGGCCAAGGTATATCAGCATATAGAGGAACTGAAGGAGAAGAAGTTCATCCAAGCTAGCGTGTCACCATGGGCAGCACCAGTGGTACTTGTGGGAAAGAAGGATGGATCATCCAGATTGTGCATTGACTACAGGAAGCTTAACGCAGCAACAGTGAAGAACAAGTACCCATTACCCAGGATCGACGACTTATTTGATCAGTTGAGCAAAGCTAGAGTTTTCTCCAAGATAGATCTTCGTTCAGGGTACCATCAGGTGAGGGTTCGGAAGGAAGATATTCCCAAGACAACATTCATGTCGAAGTATGGGCATTATAAATTCTTAGTAATGCCGTTTGGTTTGACCAATGCTCCAGCAATATTCATGGATTTGATGAATCGTATCTTTATGCCATACTTAGACCAGTTTGTCGTTGTATTTCTTGACGACATTCTCGTATACTCTGCTAGTGAAGAGGAGCATGAAGACCACCTCAGGAAAGTGTTACAGGTTCTGAGAGAGAACCAGTTGTATGCTAAGCTCAGCAAGTGTAAGTTTTGGTCGGATCACATTTCATTTTTGGGTCACATCATATCAGGAGCTGAAGTAGCAGTAGATCCCAAGAAGATAGAAGCAGTAGAAAGTTGGCCAGTACCCAAAGCAGATGTGCGGAGTTTCTTGGGATTGGCAGGATATTACAGAAGATTTGTGTCAGACTTTACAAGGCTTTCAGCACCCATGACCCGCTTGACCCGGAAGGATGTACCATTCGTTTGGTCGGCAGAATGTCAGGCATCATTTGAGACTTTGAAGCAGAAGTTGATATCAGCACCTATTCTTACATTGCCAGTTGGACCCGGAGGTTTTACAGTATATTGTGATGCGTCAGGTAAAGGACTTAGATGTGTCCTTATGCAACATGGGAAGGTGATAGCGTATGCATCTAGGCAGCTTCGGGACCACGAGAAGAATTACCCAACTCATGATTTGGAGTTAGCGGCAGTAGTGTTTGCTCTGAAGCTATGGAGGCATTACTTATATGGTGACCGAGTGGACATGTACACAGACCATAAAAGTCTGAAGTACATCTTTACTCAGAAGGAACTAAACATGAGGCAGAGAAGATGGTTGGAGTTGATCAAGGATTATGACGTAGAGCTTCAGTATCATCCAGGCAAGGCTAATGTAGTAGCAGTCGCTCTTAGCAGGAGAGGCGGCGCATTTATGTTGACAACACAGAGGCATATCTTAGAAGACCTTCAGGAGATGGGCATCGAAGTTATACTTCTAAGTGATGTAGGAGTTCTAACAAGTCTGCAAGTTCAATCCGACTTGGTAGGCAGAATCAAGGCAGCTCAGGCACAGGACCCAAGGATTCAGAAGCTTAGGACAGAATGTGAGTCAGGACTCAGAAAGGAGATGAGAATTCATGAAGATGGTACACTTAGGTTTGGATCACGTCTATGTGTGCCTAGTGGAGATATCAGACAGGAGGTTATGGCAGAAGCTCACAGTTCTCAGTATTCTATTCATCCTGGAGGGACCAAGATGTACCAAGATATCAAGCAGCATTTCTGGTAGAACGGGATGAAGAGGGAGATAGCTAGATTTGTTTCCCGTTGCTTGGTATGTCAGCAAGTAAAGGCAGAACAGCAGAGGCCAGCTGGGTTATTGTAACCGCTTCCTATTCCGGAATGGAAATGGGAGCATATTACAATGGACTTTGTGACCGGTTTACCGAGATCACCAAGTGGTAAGGACGCTATTTGGGTAATAGTGGACCGACTTACGAAGGTAGCACATTTTCTTCCTTTCAGAGTAGGGCAATCTACAAAAAAGTTGGCAGTTGTATATGCAACAGATAGTCAGGCAGCATGGAGTCCCTGTTAGTATTGTGTCGGATCGAGATACCCGTTTTACATCACATTTCTGGAAGAGCTTACATCATAGTCTGGGTACCAAGTTAAGATTTAGCACGTCTTACCATCCACAGACGGATGGACAATCAGAAAGAACGATTCAGACTTTATAAGACATGTTGCGAGCTTGCACTCTAGATTTTGGAGGGTCTTGGGAAAGTCACCTGCACTTAGTCGAGTTCTCATACAACAATAGTTATCAAACCAGTATCCAGATGGCGCCATTCGAAGCACTATATGGTAAGAAGTGCAGGTTACCGCTTGCATGGGATGATATCGGGGAGAGGAAGATATTAGGCCCAGAAATGATTGTTCAGACGGTTGAAGTGGTTAAGGGAATTAGAGAGCGACTTCGAGTTGTGCAGGACCGGCATCGTCATTGGGCGGACCAGCATCGTAGGCCGTTAGAGTTCTCTGTTGGGGACCACGTATTCTTGCGGATCTCACCTACTCGTGGGGTCATTAGATTTAGCGTTCGCGGGAAATTGAGTCCGCGGTACGTGGGCCCATTTGTTATCCTTGATCGGATAGGCGATGTTGCTTATCGTTTATCCCTTCCACCTTCGTTACGAGAGGTGCATGACGTGTTTCATGTATCTCAATTACGTAGGTATGTATCGGACCCAAGCCATATTCTCGATCATTCTGAGCTGGTTGTTGGTACCAACCTGTCTTACGAGGAACATCCTGTGTCTATTTTGGACCGAAGAGAGAAGATACTCAAGAACCGAACAATTAGTCTTGTCCGTGTTGCTTGGGGTCATCACTCCTTAGAAGAGTCAACGTGGGAACGTGAGGATGATATCCGATCACGGTATCCACACCTGTTTGACTCACAAGGTATATCTCTTTCTGTATACCTTGATTGTCCTGATTTTTCATGCTTATCACCTTATGGGTAGAGCTACTTGATATCGTAGAATGATAAATTTACATATATAGTACTTGCTTTTGATATGGTAAAAATGATTGCTTGCTCGCTAGAATTGCTTGTATTAGTTTAGCTCCGGTATTTCTACCTGCTTGGATTTGAAATTTCGAGGACAGAATTTTTCTAAGGTGGGTAGAGATGTCACTCCCCGTTCCCGGAATGCATATTTTTATACATGTACAACTCGTATATATTTATTTAGTATTTATCATGTATCATCCTGTATTTAAATTCCTTTAATTTCATGTTAATTAATTATCTATATTTATTTCCTGCAATTTTATTCCTGCATTTTATTCCTGCATTTTATTCTCTGCTTTAGTCTTATGTGGTTCGGCCTAGGTTGGTTTTCTCGGGTTCATGGTGGTTCAATGAACCGAACCCCACCTACCACCCCCTTCCTATTTAAAGCCCCCATCTCCTTCTCTCTCCTCATAAACTCTCCTTCACCATTACTTCTTTTTCTTCCTCATCACTCTCTCCGCCAACCAATAGCAGGCAAGTACATCTTGCTTCTTGCTTCCCGCTTGGAGAACCATTTTTATGGTTCATTTGTCTTCCTCTCATGATCCTGAGAGAGTTTAGTACTTAGCATTTTTGATTTCTTTGGCTTGTTTCTTCTAGATCTAAGTTGTTGTATTCTCGGTTGTTCATGGGTTTTGATCTTCCAACCTGGCGTGTATTCTCGGTTGCCCATGGGTTCTGAACCATGGGAACTTTATTTTTGGCTTGGAACGAAGGTTCAGTCATGCACACGTCTTTACGTGCCTGCGTGAATTTTGAGTCACGCACACGTCTTTACGTGCTGCGTAAATTTTTAATCACGCACACGTCTTTACATGTCTGCGTGAATTTTGAGTCACGCACACGTTCTTACGTGTCTACGTGAATTTTTAGTCACGCACACGTCTTTACGTGTCTGCGTGAATTTTGAGTCACGCTCACGTTCTTACGTGTCTGCGTGAATTTTCAGTCACGCACACGTCTTTACGTGTCTGCGTGAATTTTGAGTCACGCTCACGTTCTTACATGAGTGCGTAAATTTTTAGTCACGTACACGTTCTTACGTGCGTGCGTGAATTTTTAGTCACGCACACGTTCTTGCGTGTCAGCGTGACATTTTAGTTACGCACACGTCTTCGCGTGCGTGCGTGGATTTCTTATCATTTTCCACGCTCACTTCCCACGCTCACTTTTCATGCTCACGCTGTGCGTGCGTGAGTTACTTTTCACGCTCACGTTATGAGTGCGTGAATTTCTTACCACTTTTCACGCTCACGCTGTGCGTGCCAACGTGAACCACTTTTCACGCTCACGCTGTTTATACGCTCACTCCTACCTACTAGACTTGGCGTGACTTGTTGGCCTTAGCCTAGACTTGTTGGCGTGACTTCCTGACCTGGGTGTTTCTATTTGTTCTATAATTTATTCATTTAATGGTGGCATGATAATTCTTCTATTATATCCCTACGCCTTTTTATGAACTCAAAAATCTTGGCATGTTAATATTTTTAATACATATGGTTGTATAGAACGTGCCCTGTGTCTTGATTGGTTTATGGATACCCAGTGAGACTGGAACTTAACCCTGAGAGTTATAGACTCGACCCCATTTAATACTAATTGACTTTCATGCCTTGTCACCATTAATGACGATGGTTATCTTGACAAAAAAATTGATCATGCGTTCCTGGTTGGAACTAAGAGACTGGCTAGTCGTCTTATTGAATTGAATGAATGAGACACGTTCATGTAATGAACTATTGAAATCGACTGGCTGATCCCGAATATTAACGTACAGGCACATGCAGGCTTCAATCTATTTATTTATTTATTTAATTATTTTTCTACAAAAGCAGCATGTGTACTTTATGGTCAAGGCATGATTACTCCGTGGTTAGATTTGATTATTGCATTACGCTATGTAAGACCTACAACCTAGCCGCACGGGTATCGTTGTGGAGTTGCGCATATCGTACTCCGTACGAAAGTACTCATTTGAATGACCATGATCCACGGCATGGAATTTCACTCAACGTAGGGACTATTAAGTCAAATAAAATAATAATGGCATGGAGAGAATGGATTCCGAGTTCTTACATGGCAGCCCTCTTAGGACTAGTAGTGCCCGACAGGCCGGCTGGTTCCCACAGATACTGTAAACCTGCCACACGGGCAGGGAACGGTATCTGCTTATATTATTATTGTATATTGTATATTGATGACGGGCGTCCCGCTGGGACTCGTCTAATTCATGATTGGCGCAATTGATTGACTGTATAGACTACCCTTGCTCGCACATAGTAAGAACCGAGGAATCCCTATTTGCATAAGTCCAGGATAACTTGGGACTCACAATAGCAAGCCGTAGGAGTTGATTGGCCGTTCAAGATAATTTGTTTGTGTACTGTACCTACTCTGTCGCCTAACTGAGATGATCAGAATGTCAGGACATGACGGGCCAACTTCTATCCTTGTTTGGTTGGGAGGTTGGTTCGAAGTGTCGTGACGTTATGTGAATCCTAGTGGAAAGCAGAGATCTATTATTATATTCTCTTACTTACTGGTTTAATCCTTCATATCGTGCTTTCTTGTGGTACTTGCTATTAGAGGTCTAACCTCTCTGGTTTTGCATGGCCAGATTTAGAGCCGGTTTCCGAGGACTCAGCTTACTTCCACCTCCAAGATGGTCAATACTAGGGGAATGATCGCAGGAGGACTCGAGTGGGTTCCTTACTTCATCGCTCGTTTTGTTATTTACTTTATACTTAGCCGTTTGGCACAGACATGTTAGTCGGATTGTCTTGCACTTACTTTTACATAATTATAATTAAGTCAGACTGCAGCTGATAACAATTGTGTATATGTTACTATACCATCTGGCTATGTTTTGTAAAGCCAGATCTCAAGAACATTTTGACTAAGCGTTTGGGACGCCTTACTGCTTTATCTTACATGTTCTCTATTTTTTCTTCTTGTTTGAATGATTGAGACAATAGATGTGAAGTGACCATAGTAAGACTTTCATGTAGTATGCACCCCCTCGTTTGGTTAGACAGCATTGATCGTATTATACGGTATTCATCTACCCGTAATACGTAGCTGGCTGAGTTATTCTCCCGCTTTCCAGTATTCTGGTTCTGGGGTGTGACAGAGTCGCTAAGCCCCTTCGGGGCTTAGCTCCATAGGAAATAATCCCATGAGCATTACAAAAAGCATAAATGGTTCTTTACGGAGTTAACCTTCTTCCTACTAGAAAAAAAAACCCCCACATGGCACCCATGTGCCTCTCCACACCTCATGTGCATCTCTCAACATAACCAAAGCTTTATATAGAGATACAATCCATTTGGTATGAGCAATGTGGGACTATCTTTCTAGTCACCAAGGCAAAACATCAACAATGTATGCCTACTTGCAACCACCTCTGGATCTGCCATCCGTCGAAGCACCTCAGCAACGATAGTCGAGATGAGAGAGCAAAGGAGGAAGGATGTACCTCTTCCCATGAAGAGGGTTGTGAGAATCTAAACACTCGATCATTTCCATTTATAATAGACCTTGCCATCTCCATAGGCCTAATCCCAGCTCCTTGATGGAGACTCGATGAAGGACTGACCTATTTCGAGGCTTGCCCCTTTCCCTAGGCGACAATCCTTGCACCCCTATCCTCGCCCGTTGACCCTACTGTTGTTGGTTTACTGTAGCCCCAGTAGGCTGCAATCCTCGTACATGTCGTTGCGGACTAGAGGCTGCCTCTCCCCTTAGCCCCAACGTCAATATGGACTTGGTGCCCCTTCGAACTACCATCCTGCCAAGCTTTCGTCTGCGACAAAGAGACGCCCACGTTCGCACATGGATCACCGTCAGGAGGAGGAGACATGAAAACCATATATATATATATATATATATATATATATATATATATATATATATATATATATATATATACACACACACACACACACATACACACACACACTCGAACGGGTAAATTTAAATGTTTGACATATATATATGTTCGGGACTTGGTACACACTTTCTCAATCATGGTCTTGAAGGGCTCACTCAGACAACTCGATCCCAATGACCCTCAAACTCTACCCACAAAGGTCTTACAACTCAAAGACACATTTTTTTTTTCATTTAATATGTTTGTGTGGTTAAAATTGGAACTCTTGCGCATCATTTTCAAAATGGAAACTAGAGCCAGAGATTTAAGAAATTATTTGGTTGGTTGTAGATGAAAATAGTATGCAACAAAAGTTACAATAATATGTTGCAATTATTTTGGCTATAACAAATAATTTAGTAGTTGGACAAGATAAAGCGCAACATTCAATGTACCAAATTACATCAACAAAATAAATACTGAAATTGATGTAAATCCTTCAACATTTGTTTGCAACAACCGTATTCATAGCCAATCAAACAATTCCTTAGTTTTCATCTCAAAATAGTAAAACTCAATAAACTTGTGGTAATAATATTTATTATTATATTTTATTTCAAGAAGTCATACAAGTTAACATCTAAAAAATAGTTGATACAAATAATATGTTAACTGTAATTAATATATTATCATATTATTTTAGTTCTTTATTCTATTTTCTAAACAAACAAATAATTAATTTTTATTTTTAAAACTTACTTTTCTAGTTTTTGGAAACTCGAAACAAGCATGTTTCTAACTACTAGTATAAATGAACGTATTGTGCATGTATTTTTATAGATTATTATTAAAGTACGTATCTCATAGATTATTATTAGAAAGACTATAAAGCTTTTGTAATATTCTAATTTTTATTAAGACTACTTAGGAAGGCTAAAAGACAACCACCTTAATTATTTTTAAATTATTATTATATATATCTGCAAGACTATTTAGAATGACCAAATGATAGCTCTGGTAATTATTTAGTTGTTTCTATTAACTTTAATGAATAATTTTAATTAGTAACCATATACAAGAATATATTTGAAAAATCAAATTTTACTATAAGATTGAAGTTTTTTAATATATTATAATAATAATAATAATAATAATAATAATAATGTTGTCAAAGGTACATGGTTTGGTTTCATGTGATGTGGGCCCTATGAACTTCGTTCTCAAGCCACAGTGAATTAGAATAAGATGTGTCATGTATGTTGACTTGGTAGTGATATGCATACACTATTTTCTATCGGCCATATGTTGTTTCATTACAACCAACAATAAGAACAAGAAAAAAAACTTTATTGAGTTTAAGAAAAATAGTTGCCACATAGGATTGACAAACTTTCATTCCAAAAATTCTTCTCCAATGCAAATGTAGAATAAAATATAAAGTTGACATGACAATGACATGGCAAGAAAAATGTGAAGTTGGTTGTCTAGATCTAGACAATGCACTTCACAATGACTTTGTCTCCATATCATCAATTATGAATAGAAATATTTATAAAAAAGTTGAAGAAGTGGAGGAGTTGCATTGGAAGTTGGAAAAAATACTTTTTATTGTCTCTTCAATACTTTTGCATTGGAGAGAGTTTTTCTATCTCACTGTCTTTTGAGATATAATTTTGCCACATAAACAAGGCATTGTCTTGTGACTCATGCCACATAGGAGTCACCTAAGACTCACAACACTTAACAAGACAATAGGGTTGGAGATGCTCTTAACCACTATGTCCTATATATAATTAATGCGAAAAATTTGTTGTTTTCATTAAATGTCTTTAACTAAAACAAGGAGAATTTGATCACAAACCCAAACCATTAATAGGAAAAAATTAGACTTATTTATTGAAACATAACTGTTTATTGGAATTGGACACACAAAACTTAGTTAATATATCAACAAGCTATAAAAACCGTCATGACATATTGCGGCTTCATATCATCTGGGAAGTCTACCATATTTTATCTCAATTAATTTTTTTTAAACATACATGTGTGTGTATATTGAGAGGAAAATACGACCTTCTAACAGTTGGTTTTACTAAAATATTTAAAATCCATCATGAACAATCCATCTCGTGATTATACTTTATATTTTAGCTTAATTATATTTATATATTTGTCTTAAAAACATAAAAAAAATAAAACAAGCTTAATTTATTATACCCGGTCCTCTAAAATAAAATATTGGGTCTAACTTTGAGGAAATGATGTGCATCCTAAATAATAACATTGAACCGTCTAACTTTATGGAAATACGATGTACATCCTAAATTAATAACATTGAACCGTCTAATTTTGAGGAAATGAGGTGCATCTTTTATATACAAGGATAAAGGATTGTAAGAGTGTATATATTTATTTATTTTTAGATATCTCTACTAATATAAGTTGACTTGGAAACGACTTACAATTGAACAGTCTAAGTTGTTAGTAAATATTAATTATTTTTTTAAAAATTAACTAATTATTTTTTTTAAAATTAACTAATTATTTAACTATCTAATATGATTTGCTTATAATTAAATAATTCTAACTTATAAAATGTGAGGTATTTTGCTTGGTTGTGTTCAATTTCTAGGAACGATAGTATTTATGATACATTCATATTTGGATTTTTTTTTAAACATAATTTTTTACACACAATGCATGTATACGTTACTAGTTTGTACAAATAGACCGGTGATGTTGGATACCTTCTTTATACACTCATCCTAATTAATAACAACATAATTATTATTTTCTTATACAACTCTCCAAATGTTTGGAATATTGGCTTTATGTTGCAGCAATTGTTACTAGTGTTGGAGCTGTCGTGGTTAATGTCCAACGCAGGGGCGGCCCTGCTTAGGGCAGGCCGGACGACGGCTCAGGATCCCCTGACGAAAGGGGACATCAACATGGAACTGTCTATAATAGAACTAATATATATCATGTGCCTTTTTTTAACTAAAAATATTGTGGTATAGTGGTTACAATGCTAGACTTGTATTTAAGAGCTCCTTTCTTCAAATCTTGATTACAACAAATTTTTGTTTATTTATATTTTTTAATATTATGTATGAGATCCATTTAAAAAATTTGTCTCGAGTTTCCAATTGCTTAGTGTCGGCCCTGGTCCAACGTTTATCGCTCATGTAAAAAGTAACCGTAAGGATAGGCTGTGTTTGGTAGGAAGGATGAAAAAGTGGAAGGAAGAAAAAATAGAGAGATGTATTTTTTTTCCACATGGAAAGGAAAGAACATTTCCTTCCTTTGTGTTTGGTAGCAAGGATGAAAAAGATTAGAGATGCATTTTCCTTTGTTTGGTATTAAAGAAAAATTGGAAGGAAAGAAAGTAAAAATTATAGGGTTTACCAATTCTACCCTCAACTAAAAACACTTATTTACCATTTGACTTCATAAATAATTTTTAAATAATACATTTATATGGGGGTATAATTGTTAATTAATACAAGCCTTCACTTTTCTTTCCACTTTTCCTCCCACTTTTGGGAGATTGGATTTCTTAGGTAATGAGAAAAAAATAATCCCTCCACTTTTCCTTCCTTCCTATTTTCCTTCTATACCAAATAAAAGAAAATAAATTTTTTCTTTCACTTTTCCCTCCTCTATTTTTCTTTCTTCCACTTTTCCCTCGTACCAAACACACCCATAGGTAGATATGTGTGTATTATAATATAAAAAAAAAGAAAAAAGAAAAAAGAAAAGACTGTCGGGGTCTATTGGTTCGACATCTAATATTCCTCGTATTGCAAATGACCTCTAGCCTAGTGGTTAAGAGAGATGCATGCGGTCCAAGTGGTCGGGAGTTCGAATTTCAGTGGAGACGAGTTCGTCACGAGTACCCATTGCTTAAAAAAAAAAATATTCCTCGTATTCTTCGTTACACAAATATAAAGGTTATCTCACACACACACTTCTCGACATCTCGACAGTAGCGACGAATATTAGCGTGTTAGGGAATGTACAAACAATCTAGTCGAAAATATCGGCACTAGTAGTGTTCGCACCCTTCTTTATAGAACACCTTTTTCTAATGTAATCATCGTCACAACGTGCATGCCTAGACCTCCCTAATTAATAGAGGTGTGTAAGCACATTGATAGCTTCATTTGGGCTACAACTCTCTCTACCTAATGAAATTATGATTGTGCTTCTTCCATATGGACGCATAGTCAAATACCATCATCATCTCACTAGTCACAGCTTGCTTTAGGTGGTTGGAGACATGGGAGGCACATTTGAGGCACTTGCCTCCTTTTCCCGTTCTTAATTGCCCCCTTCTTAGGGGAGATGTCCCCACACTCCTAATCCCAAGAGGCTATAAAATTTTGATAGAAAATAATATAGATTATAATTCTTTGCTATTTTTTTCCTTTGAAAAATTATAATTCATATTGATTTTTCTTTTCAATGTTTACAAATGTCAAAGAAATTTTAAAAAAAAGTAAATACTTCAAGGTGAAAAAATAATTTTTTGTTCGGATGGATGGATTCATTTTATCCCTTATTTCTCTTCCATTATGAATTATTTTTCTTTCTTCCCCAATTCCTTTGGTATCCAAACATAGAAAAATAATGACTTTTCTTTCCCAACCCCAAGATTCCGTGTACCTTTAAAAATCATGCTTCATTTGAGAGTGGATGTTTAGGAGAGAAGGTTATAGAGGGTTAACATGTGATAGTTTGTTTAACCCTCTTTTGTTTATTTTTTTAATCTTCCAAATAAGATTTAACGAGGAGGGTTGAAGATTTTGCTTATAAAGTCATAATTTTATTATTTGTCCTATAAAATATCACAATATTTTTCTTATTTCTATTTTCTTTCAACATGATGCTCCGTAGCTTCCACGTTTGTGAAGATATTTTGACAGATTTTAATTAAAATTTTAATCAAATTTAATTTTCTAATATGTGTAATAAGGATATTTTGGTAACTATTATATTTGTATTAATCCTACTCACACACAAATTTCCAATTCAAACAAAAGTTATTAAACACACAACACTTAACACTTCCTCCAATCCAAATAAGAGTTATTAAACACATCAATTAACTCTCCCTCCAATCCAAGTAAGGTTATATGTATTGGCTTTACTCCCCCTAAATTAACTTTTCTTCACTTAACTCTGCTTTATTTTTTTCCCCTCAATCCAAGCAGACCCTTAGTGTATTTGTCAAAGAGTCAAAGACTTACTTCATTAATGTAATGTAGATCAAGAACAACTCCTTTGAATTTAGCTTCCATGAGTAATGACGATCAATCTCAGTGTATTTTGTCCAATAATGTACTGGCTCACTTGTTATCTTGGTTGTCACCTTGTTATCATAGTATAAGCAAAAGGGCAAGTCATGCGAGAGACCAACTCGAGCAACAGTCTCTTCAACCACGTTTCTTCGTCAATATTCTAGGCAACAACTATATATTTGGTTTCAACGCTCGATCTTGCATATATAATCTACTTCTTACTTTGCCAAGTGACAAGATTTGTCTATCACGAATGAATAGTAACCAAAACTAGAGTGTCTAATATCGACAGATCCAATCTAGTCAACATCAAAATAAAACTCAGTTATGAGGTTTTTGTGAAAGAAGCCCCTTTCCTGGATGTACGAAGAATTCTTTCAACTGCCTGCAGATGAGCAACCCCAACAACATAGGCTATGCTTGCTTGTGTAAGAGAGAGATATAAGAGTTTTTCTACTTAATCTTTACTAACCAACATTTATCGATGGCTCTCCATAATAGAGGCTCAACTAATACAGACCATCATCCGGCTAGTCAGCAGGATGACAACCAAGCTTTCTTATATCCATTAACAAATCAAGGTTATATTTTCTTTTGAATAATAAATATATATGGGTCTGCTAGACTTAGGTTTGACAACTTCGATGTAGAGAAAGTATTCAATTTCATAATTCCTTGCAAACTCTGAAGCTAAAAATTCTTTCAGTGATACAATCTCCATAGTGTTGCTACCTATGAATATCATACCATCCACATAGACGATCGAAAGAGTAATATATCTCTACCTATCTCTCTTGATAAAAGCATGATCAGTTGAAGACTATTTGTAGCCAAAGCGAAGCATGACTTGACACAACCGGGCAAACCAAGCCATAGGCATTAATTCAAGCCATAAGAGTTGGAATACTATTTTGATGAGACAGTCGAAGAGTTTGAATTCATCAAAAAAAAAAAGGTCAAGCATGTGTGTATAAAGATCTGTAGAGATAGATCGACGAGCAAAATTACACCCCTTGTGTTATATGTGGATGACATACTTTATCATTGAGAATGATATAAGCACGTTGCAGTCAATCAAGTCTTGGCTATCCAAGAATTTGAAAAAGGCTTCCTACGTGCTTGGGATAAAGATCTATAGAGAGAGATCGACGAGAATGTTAGGATATTCCCAATTAAAGTGCTAAAGAGGTTTAGCATGGAAAATTCCAATAACGAATTCTTACCAATGTGCCACGTTACTATTCTCTGGGCAAAGGCACATCAAAAGAAATATATGGAATCAATATTATTTCCCACCATATATATATATATATATATATATATAATAAAAAGATGTCTCAAGAATTAGGGGTTAGCACGGGCGCGGTGCTGCCATCTGGGACCCGGACGCCCTGTCCGGCGGAGGGAAAACGTTGACGTCCCAACCCCCGGTAGAGGGAGGCCTCCCACACGAGGAGAGAGGGGGTTGGTCGATGGTTAGAATACGCAGACAAGCGGGGGCGGAACCTCCTGGTAATAGGGGCAATGAGAGAGAGCTGGTCAGGAACAGACCACCTCCCTCTCGCAGCACCTGAGGAGATAGGAGCGGAGGGCAGCGAATGGGAACTGTCATGCCCCAGAACCAGAATACTGGAGAGTGGGGGACAGACACAGCCAACTACGTATATAGAAGTGTAATCCACCTCGATATACGGTTACGGATGCCTAGATGTATGAGGATTTATCTACAAGCCATCAGTCTCTTATGGTCAAGAACAAGCCTAGTGTCTCAATCTCAAGCAAGTAATAATAATTACAAGATGTTAGACCATCAGATATTCAATAGTAAGGCGTCCCATATATTTCATATACAGATGATCATGAAGCTAGTCGTACAAAATGCGAGGACTAGCAAGAGTTTCAGTCATACACGATCAACCCTAGGATTTGTCAATCATGTTACAGCCCTTATGCAGACAAGAAATAAAAGTATTCAACACGAGCTAACACTTGTTCGGCGGCTAAACCCCTCAAAAGAATATTTACAATAAAGTGGGAGAACAAAATAAAACCCACTCCTTGCCAGGGTTACGTCTAGTGTTCACCATCTGGCTAGAAGGCTGGAAGATCCTCGGGTGCTGCTACAAAATTTGGCCATACAAAACCAGCTGGATCAGACCCCAAAAAGAGCAAGTGCCACAAGGGAGGCTTCACTTAAGAACTAAAACCAGCATGTTAGAACATAAACAAGAATAATAATAGCCATTTATTACTAAGAGTAAAGCGTAAGCAAGCATGTCCTGAGATAGCCATGTACTGGATCTAGACAAGACTAGACAGGATTGGAATCCATCCAACATTTACGGCCAAGCAAAGAGTACAACTTGATACTTTAACTAACTAGGGTTATCATAAGCCTACTTACTAGCAAGATGCAATAAGATGTTTCGGCAGTCCCAAGCCCTGCAGCTATCCAAGTTATCCAGGCGAGGTTCATGTAAGAGTTATCAAGAATTATTAGGTGACTTTGAGTGCAACACACAACAGTGTGCATATTACTTGTTTCAAGAAGTGCCCCACATGAAAGTGGACTGAAAATGTGCCCTACTCGTCAGCAGGCTACAAGTCCATCAGGTGTGGCTGGGATAATGAAATCGCCTGTAACTGGAAACATCTCTCTATATGAGCTACTTTGATCAATCTAGTAATTAACCTAGTCAGATTCAGCATGAATCCCTGACCGTGGTAACGAGGGATGCAAGTCCTAGACATGATGCGAGACGAGACTGGTAGCTTATACAAGCACAATCAAGAACAATCACCCATGGTGTCAAGATGAGTTATTACTCAGCATGTCAAGATAGCCGTCGCAACAGCATTCAAGATTACATGTCAGGTTTACTTGTCAAGAGTGCGCCACGACGGGCCACTATCATGTCATGTTACTTGTTAAGAGTACGCCTTAACATGCCACTATCATGTTCTATCCTTACATTATCATGAATGAGAAAAACTTGCATAAAATAGCTAGTAACATATTCTTGAAGTCAAGAAAAAGATCTACAACTTTTATGTTAGAAGTTGGGAGAAATTCTGGCCGCAAATCAGTCAAATGGGACATAAAATAGCCAAAAACAGCCAAAATAGACACTATGCATCTATGCGGACAGATACTATACGGCCAGGCACTATGCAGCTATGCGGACTGGTACTATGCGGCCATGCGGCCAGCACTATGCGGTACTATGCGGCTATGCGGCCAGAACTATGCAGTACTATGCAGCCATACGGCCAGCGCTATGCGGCACTATGCAGCTATGCGGACTGGCACTATACGGCACTATGCAGCTATACGGCCAGCACTATACGGCACTATGCAGCCATGCGGACTAGCACTATACGGTACTATACAACCATGCGGACTGGCACTATGCGACACTATACAGCCATACAGACTGGCACTATACAGCCATGCGGCCAGCATGTAGTGCCCGAAATTCGTAATACGTATTTTATACGTGTTCGTATTTCTGACCCGTATTTCTTATTTTTCTTTGATTAGTTAGTTATGGTTTATTTCATATTTAGCATTGTGGTTTAATTATCATTTATCGTTCATGGATTAATTTTGATTAGTGGAGCTTGGTTTTATTTGGATAGGAGGAGGATTGGGTTGGCTCGATTTGGCCTGGCTTGGTTTGGGTTGGCTTGGTTCGGTTTGGGATTGCTCTTGGTTCATCATGAACCAAGGGGTGAACCCCCTACCTACCACCACCATCCCCATTTATTAACCCTTTCTTCCTTCTCTCTTCTCATTACTTTTCTTCTTCCTCCATTAACTTCCTCACCTACCAGAAAGGTCTAGGCAAGTGCAACTTGCTTCATGGAGGAACTCTAATTTTATTGTTCCATTCTCTTCTTTGCAACATTCTAACACTCTTTAGAACTTGGCATTTTCACTTTCTATGGCTAGATTCTTGTAGATCTATATTTACATTATTTTCGGATTTTTTGGGTTTTGATCTATTTAATCTTGTTATTTTCGAGTTTTGATGGTCCCATGTTGTAGAGCATTTCATTCTGCCCCATTTTGACCTATGGAAGTTTGGATTTGGACTCTGGATGAAAGATTCATGGAGCTTGGGAGCCATGGCTTGAAGGGTTCTTCTTCTCAGAAGGATGGAGAAGAAGAACAGTTTATAGCCAAATGGACTTAGCCGCATAAGCTTTATGCAGCAAGTTTTATTCCTGGCTGCATAAGCCTTGCGGTGTTACTTGGCCGCATGGCCTATGCCGCAGGAACTCAATTCTTCCAGCCGCATGAAGATTTAATCCTAGTCGCATGAGACTTACTTTCCCTAGCCGCATGAGTTTAGCCCTGCCGCATAAGGCCCAGTCCTAACTGAGTCGCATGGGCTTCTGAGCCCGGGCCGCATGACCCGATTTATTCTAACCGCATATGCTCACCACCCTCCCCTGGCCGCATAAGCTCCTAACTGAGCCGCATGTACCCCCTTCATCTTCTGGCCGCATAGGCTCATGACCAGTCTAGCCGCATAAGGTTTTGCATCTTCAGCCGCATGAAGTCTTCTATATTCCAACCGCATGGACCCTCATCTCTGTGAGCCGCATGAGACCTGTCCCCGCCAGCCGCATGAGTTGCGCTTGTTCCGAGCCGCATGGGCTCTTAGTTCCCCCAACCGCATGGATTTCTTTCCCTAGTCGCATGCGCCCCCTCCTTTTCTGGCCGCATAAGCCTGAGCCGTATGACTTTCTATAGCCCTGTGTACTATTATTTTATTATTATTTGCCCATACCTTGTAACCTTTATTGTATATTTTTACGTCCATTTTATATCCTTACGCCTTTTGTCCCGAACTTGATAATCCTGATTTTATTGACATGATTGAAATGATAATTGTACCTGGCATGGTGTGACCAAGAACTGACATGCTTGATAGTGGCCCGTCGTGGCGCACTCTTGATAAGTAATAATGATAATGATAGTGGCCCGTCGCGGCGCACTCTTGACAAATTAATTCATTGGCCTGGACACCGTGGTTGTTTGCATTGATTGTGCTTGTATAAACTACGAGTCTTGTGTGTCTTGCATTGTGTCTAGGACATGATCTGGGATTCATACTGAATCTGGCTAGGTTAATGACTAGATTGATCAAATAGTTCATGGAGAATTTCCCAGTTACCTGTTGTCCCTTTGGTCCCGGCCCTATATATATACATGGGATTTGTTGCTATCCGTCGAGATGAGCGCACTTCCAGTCCGCCGTCGAGTGTGGTACCTTAGGACACATGTATCTTACTACAGTGTGTCTGCTATATCCAGCTATCTTTTCCTTTTCTTGCTGGGATCACTCAGGTAGTAACAAACAGGTAACCGGACTTGGAATTCTCATTGCATTTGCTAGTAACTAGGCCTGTGATAACCCTAGTTAGTTAAAGTAGCAAGCCGTACTTATTGCTTGGCCGTGATTGTTGGATGGGGTTCAATCTGTCTAGTCTTGGCTTGATCCTGCACAAAATTGTTACATGTCTCGATTTCTTATATTTACCTTGCCGATAAATGGTAGGAGAAACCAAGTTCTGTTCAGACGAAGGGTTACAACCCCGGTCCTTGTTTGGTTTACGGGTTGTAACCTGGTTATCTGAATAGTCCCATGGTTATCTCATCGTATATCATACTGTCATGCTTTATCATATGTTCTGTCTTTTATTGATTATGTACAAGATTGTCTTTTATATTCACCTGTCATGCTTTTCTTAATTACTGTCTCTTATTATGTAATTATATTCTTGTGCTAATTGCTGGTTTTAGTTCCTAAGTGAAGCCTCCTTTGTGGCACTTGCTCTTTCTGGGGTCTGACCCAGCTGGTTTTGTATGGCCAGATACCAGAGCAGCAGCAAAGGATCTACCTGCTTTCCAGCCAGATGGTGACCACTAGAGGGAATCCTGGCAACGAGTGGATTTCTTTTGTTCTCCCACTATAATTGTACATTATTCTTTTGAGGTATTTAGTCAACGAGCACTTGTTAGCTCGATGCACTTTACTCTCTGTCTGCCTACGGGCTGTAAACATGATTGGCAACTCGAGGTTGATCATGTATGACTTAACTCTTGCTAGTCCTTACATTTTGTACGACTAGCTTCATGATCATCTGGATATGTAATGTTAGGGACGCCTTACAATTGTATATTTGGTGGTCTGATATCTTGTAACTATTACTAGTTGGTTGAGATTGAGACAATAAAATAATTTATGACCTTAAGAGACTGATGGCTTGTAGATAAACCCTCACATATCTAGACAGCCGTGACCGTATGGTGAGATGGATTCCATTTTATTATACGTAGCTGGCTATGTCTGCCCCCGCTCTCCAGTATTCTGGTTCTGGGGCGTGACACAGCAACATACGGCCAACACTATACGGTACTATGCATCTATACAGCCAGCACTATTCATCGTCCCTGCCAGAATCAGGACAGATGAACATAGAAGATGTCCAAGTCTTACTTTGGCCATAACTTTCTCAAAACAAGTCGAAATCAAATTCAAAGGTCCATTTTGGGTAAAATTGAATTCTCTACAACATAGAACAATCAAAACTTGAAAATAATAAAGTTTGGTAGATCAAAATCCAAGAAAATCGAAAAGGCTATAAACTTAGATCTACAAAAATCTATCCGTCCAAACCGAAAACTTCAAGTTCTAAAGATGCTTAGAATCATATAGAGAAGAAGATAGAACAATAAAATGGAAGATCCATCATGAAGCAAGTTGTAATTGCCTAAGTTCTCTAGATTGGTGGAAGAGTAATGGAGAAGAAGGAGAAGAAATAAATGGAAGTAATGAAGAGAGAGAAAGGGGTGGTTGGATTTTATAAAGAGGGGATGGTTCAACATGTTGAACCAACCATCAAAATAAACCAAACCAAGCCATCCAAAGCAAGTCAAGTTGGACCAACCCAACCCAAGGTCAACCTTAGCCAAGATACATCAAGGCAAGCAATAAAGAAATACAGAAATACAGTAAATAAAATACGGGTCGATTCGCATATGTACACTGGAAATACGTATAACGAAAAATGGGAGTGACCACTCTACCTACCTTAAAATAATTCTATCCTCGAAATTCAATCAAGAGACTAGAGATGTCGGGCCAAGCTATACTAAAGCACAAGCCATCTACGAATAGCAACCAATCAAGCAATCATTTATGCAAGCAAGAAATTTAAAAGCATAAGACATAAGGAAGATATTATACCTTATGAGCCAAACAGGTGTGAATATTGTGAGCGGATATCATCCTCATGCTCCCACGTTGACTCACCTAAAGAGTGGTGACCCCAAGCAACACGGACTAAACTAATAGTCTTGTTCTTGAGTACCTTCTCTCTTCGGTCCAATATGGATATGAGCATTTCCTCATACGAAAGGTTGGTTTCAACAACCAATTTCAAATGATCAAGGACATGGCTCGGATCTGGGATATACCTTCATAATTGGGATACATGGAACACATCATGTACCTCACGTAACGATGGCAGAAGAGCGAGACGATATGACACATCACCTACTCACTCGAGAATGTCAAACGACCCTATATACCTAGGACTAAGCTTTCCTTGTACGCCAAATCGAATGACGCCACGGGTAGGCGAGATCTTAAGGAACATGCGGTCGTCGACTGAAATCTCAAGAGGATGCCGATGAAAATTGGCCCAATAGCGCTGGCGATCTTGGGCAACTCGAAGATGATCTCTGACTTGTCTGACCACCTCGATTGTCTGCATAATCATCTCTGGACCAAGAATCTGCCTCTCACCTATATCATTCCAGGCTAACGGAGATCTGTATTTCCTGCCATACAGTGCTTCAAAGGGTGCTATCTGGATACCGACCTGGAAACTATTGTTATAGGAGAACTCCACTAGATGCAGGTGATCTTCCTACGAACCACCAAAGTCCAACATACGAGATTGTAACATATCTTCAAGAGTTTGAATCGTGCATTCTGACTGACCATCTGTTTGCGGATGATATGCTGAACTGAACTTGAGACGAGTCCCCAAACTCTCTTGAAGACTCCGCCAAAAGTGCGATGTGATTCTTGAATCTCTGTCTAATATGATACTAACTGGCACTCCATACAATCTGAAAATCTACCTGAGGTACATCTCTGCTAGCTAATCCATCGACTGGCCAACTCTGAATGGGAGAAAATGAGCTACCTTCGTGAGATGATCGACGATAACCCATATAGCATCCCTGCCAGCCGGGAATTTAGGTAACCCAGTTACAAGTCCATGGTTATATGCTTCCACTTTCACTCTGGGATCGGTAAATGTTGAAGAAGTCCAGCTGGTCTCTGATGTTCAGCTTTAACTTGTTGGCAAACTAAACATTGGAAGACAAACCGGACTGTCTCCCTCTTCATGCCATTCCACCAGAAATACTGACGGATGTCTCGATATATCTTCGTGCCACCGGGATGAATTGAATACTGAGAACTATGAGCCTCTGCCATGATCTCCTGTCTGATATTACCACTGGATACACAAAGATGCCTTCTATGTCGGAGAGTACCATCTTCGTGAATACATAACTCTGCTCTCCGTCCTGCTTCATACTCTGCTTTGAGCTACCGAAGCTTGGAATCTGCTGATTGTGCCATCTTGATCCTCTCAACTATGCTGGACTGAACTTGCATGCTGGCCATTATTGCCACATTGGTAGGGAGAACTATCTCTATCCCCATCTTCTGAAGATTGGCTAACAATTCTGGTTGCGCTGTTAGGAAATAAACTCCAGCTCTTCTGCTCAATGCATCTGCTACTACGTTGGCCTTTCCGGGATGATACTGCAGGTTGATGTCATAATCCACCAGCAGCTCTAGCCATCTTTGCTGACGCATATTAAGATCCTTCTGAGTAAACATATACTTAAGACTCTTATGGTCGGTAAAAATCTCCACCCGATCTCCATATAAATAATGTCTCCAAAGCTTCAATGCAAAAACTACTGCTGCTAACTCCAAGTCATGGGTAGGATAATTTCTCTTATGGTCACGAAGCTGGCGTAACGCATAAGCTACTACCTTACCATGTTGCATTAATACGTATCCCAATCCTCTGCCTGAAGCGTCACAATAAACTGAAAATCCTCCAGTCCCATCTAGAAGAGTGAGAATGAGGGCCGTCATTAATCCTCGCTTCAACTTCTCAAATGAACTCTGACACTCTGCTGTCCAAGGAAACTGCATATCCTTGTAGGTCAACTGAGTCAAGGGTGCTGAAATCCTAGCAAAGTCTGATACGAATCGCCGGTAATAGCCCGACAATCCTAGAAAACTATGAACCTCTGCAACGGTGCTGGAAACTGGCCATATCTCTATAGCCACTATCTTCTGGGGGTCAACTTCGACTCCACCTCTGGTGATGATATGACCTAAGTACGAAATGCGATCATGCCAAAACTCGCACTTACTGAATTTCGTATACAACTGGTGCTCTTTGAGAATCTGAAGAACTACTCTGAGATGCTGCTCATGCTCCGCCTCACTCTTGCTATAGACCAAGATGTTGTCTATAAACACTACCATGAACTGGTCCAAATAGGACATGAAGATACGATTCATGAGGTCCATGAATACGGCTAGCGCATTGGTCGCTCCAAATGGCATAACAAGGAACTCCCAATGCCCATATCTTGATCTGAATGCTGTCTTCGGGATGTCTTGCTCTCTAACTCTGATATGATGGTACCCTAATCGTAAGTCAATCTTCGAGAATACTGCCGCTCCCCTGAGCTGATCAAATAAGTCATCTATCCTTGGTAGAGGATATATGTTCTTGATTGTTACAGAGTTTAAGGTACGATAATCAACACATAATCTTGACGTACCATCCTTCTTCTTCACAAGAAGCATCGGGGCTCCCCAAGACGATCCGCTAGTATGAATGAATCCCTTTGTTCTGAGTTCTTCAATCATCTTGTACAAAATCTCCAACTCCGAAGGTGACATCCAGTAGACTCTCTCTGATACCGGTACCGTCCCTGGAAGCAAATCAATAGTGAACTCTATCTCTCTCTATGGCGACATGCCTAGAAGCTCTCCGGGGAACACGTCTGGGAACTCTTTAACGACTCTGGGAAACTGAACTGCCTCTGCTACTGCCATCTGCAAGACTGGGGGAGAAGGTTCTACTTTGCCCCTAGAGAATGAAAACTCTGCCTCACCGGAAATACCAAAAATAATTCTACCAATATGGAAGTCTATTCTTGCGTATTGCTCCTTCAATCGATCCATTCCTAGGACCACATCATAGTCGGCCATCGGAAATTCTATCAACCTAGCGGAAAACTTTCTAGCGCTAACTACGATTCGACACGAGAAAAATACTCTATCTACTCCCACAATGCCGTTACCAGTAAGTATATTGAGCCTTACTGATAATGACTCAGGCTCCAGTCCTATCTGTGTAGCGAATCGTGCAGACATAAATGAATATGGTGCACCCGAATCAAATAATACTGATGCTGGAAAAGAGTTGACGAGAATGGTACCTGCCACCACCTCACATGAAGCTAACTCTTCCTCCATGGTCAAAACTATAGCCTGACCTTGCCCTCTGGGTACTGGTCCCTCTGTTGGAAATCTCTATGCCAGTTCTGCATCTGAGCTTGAGTCTGGGCATACTGCTGGGGTCTCGGCTGCTGGAAGGCTTGTGCCTGAGACGGCAATAGCCTCGGAGGCTGGTACTGCTGCTGCTGCTGCACTGGTGCTGGTCCTCTAATCGATGGACTAGTTAGGTTCGACGATGACGAACTGGATATATTTGGGCAGGACCCTATCATGTGGTCCGGTGCCCCACAAGCCAAGCACAATCCATGTGCTCTACGATATTCCGAAACAACGTGTCCTGGCTTCTCACAATGAGTGCAGCCCATTACGGAAGACTGCCTCCGCTTCTGCTGCTGAGGGTACGTCGGTGTTGAATGCTGAACCGACGTAACTGTATTCACATATACTCGTGCCTCCTAGCTGCCCTCAAGATAGCATCAAAAGTCCGATGCTCGAGCTGCTCCACATCTAGAATAATTTCTAGGTGGAGTCCCTGTTGAAATCGCTGCGCTCGATCCAACTCGATTGCCACCAAGGTGGAAAGAAACCGATTCAGTCTTAAAAACTTGGCTGCATATCCATCGACCGTCCTGCTCATCTGCTTCAAATTGGTGAATCTCGTCTGCAGATCATATCGAGCCCCTGCATCAAAGTACTTGATCTGAAACTTGTCACTGAATGTCGCCTATGGGACATGCGTCGCCAATCCAACTACTAACATCGCCCACCAGGTGCGGGCTAAGTCCAAATACTGTAGGCGTACTACAGCCACCTTCTCTTCTTCTGGAGTCCTTGCTGCCTCAAGGATAACCTCTATGTCCTGAAGCCAAGCATCGGCAGTAATAACATCTTCACTGCCATCAAAGAAGGGAGGGTTCAAGTACTTAACATTTTTGGCTGCACTGTTACTTGGTAACCCACTCTACCCATAGCATCTTGTACTGTCTGGTGCAGGATATCTCCCCGACGATCTTGAAAAGCGAGTAATTCTCGGATGAGTCCTACCAAGACTCCATTGTCAGGCTCTATAGGCTGAGCTGGCTGAACTGGTGGCTCTGGATCCCCGGAAGGCATAACTCGGGAGGCTACTCCTGAGAGCTGGGCTTGGTCTACTTGTTGAGGCTGGTTCCCTAGTGGTTCTCCTTCCGGCTGATCGACAGGACCAGAAGCAATGCCACTGAAGAAAATAACATGAGGAACATTAAGGAAGGACCAAGATAGATCAAGGATATAAGCATGTGACCAGGCCAAGATTTCAGAAAGATTAGAAGACACGAGTAGAGATCAAAGACGAGTGTTGATTGATACATCTATCCGGTAAAACCCTCACACATCTTGATTTACAAGACCTGCATGGGCCACCACTTAAACCGTGTCATGTCCCAGAACAAGAATACTGGAGAGCAGGGGACAGACACAGCCAGCTACATATATAGAAGTGTAATCCACCTCGATATATGGTCACGGCTGTCTAGATATATGAGGGTTTATCTACAAGCCATCAGTCTCTTATTGTCAAGAACAAGCCTAGTGTCTCAATCTCAAGCAAGTAATAATGATTACAAGATGTTAGACCATCAGATATTCAATAGTAAGGCATCCCATACATTTTATATACAGATGATCATGAAGCTAGTCGTACAAATGCGAGGACTAACAAGAGTTTCAGTCATACATGATCAACCCTAGAATTTATCAATCATGTTACAGCCCTTAGGCAGACAAGAAATAAAAGTATTCAACACGAGCTAACACTTGCTCGGCGGCTAAACGCCTCAAAAGAATAATTTACAATAGAGTGGGAGAGCAAAATAAAACCTACTCGTTGCCAGGGTTACGTCTAGTGTTCACCATCTGGCTGGAAGGCTGGAAGATCCTCGGGTGCTGCTCCAAAATTTGGTCATACAAAACCAGCTGGGTCATACCCCAGAAAGAGCAAGTACCACAAAGGAGGCTTCACTTAAGAACTAAAACTAGCATGTCAGAACATAAACAAGAATAATAATAGGAAAACATGAAATGTAAATAAGGAAACAAATGACGAAAAGACGAGGAACTATTCCGGAAGCCAGGTTACAATCTTTAAACCAAACAAGGACCGGGATTGTAACCCTTCGCCGGAACAGAACCAGGTCTCTAGCCATTTATTGCTAAGAGTAAAGCGTAAGCAAGAATGTCCTGAGATAGCCATGTACTGGATCTATACAATACTAGACAGGTTTGGACTCCATCCAACATTCACGGCCAAGCAAAGAGTACGGCTTGATACTTTAACTAACTAGGGTTATCACAAGTCTAGTTACTAGCAAGATGCAATGAGATATTCTGGCAGTCCCAAGCCCTGCACCTATCCAGGTTATCCAAGCGAGGTTCATGTAAGAGTTATCAAGAATTATTAGGTGACTTTGAGTGCAACACATGACAGTGTGCAAATTACTTGTTTCAAGAAGTGCCCCACATGACAGTGGGCTGGAAATATGCCCTACTCATCGGCAGGATACAAGTCCATCAGGTGTGGCCGGGATAACGGGATCGCCTGTAACTGGAAATATCTCTCTATATGAGCTACTTTGATCAATCTAGTAATTAACATAGTCAGATTCAGCATGAATCTCTGACCGTGGTAACGAGGGATGTAAGTCCTAGACATGATGCGAGATGAGACTAGTAGCTTATACAAGCACAATCAAGAACAATCACCCACGGTGTTAAGACGAGTTTTTACTCAGCATGTCAAGATAGCCGTCGCAACAGCATTCAAGATTATATGTCAAGTTTACTTGTTAAGAGTGCGCCACGACGGGCCACTATCATGTCATGTTACTTGTTACTTGTTAATAGTGCACCTTAACAGACCACTATCATGTTCTATCCTTACATTATCATGAATGAGAGAAACTTGTATAAAATAGCTAGTAACATATTCTTGAGGCCAAGAAAAAGATCAACAACTTTTATGTTGGAAGTTGAAAAAAATTCTGGCCACAAATCAGCCAATTGGAACATAAAACAACCAAAAATAGCCAAAATAGGCAATATGCGGCACTATACATCTATGCGGACATGCACTATGCGGCCAGGCACTATGCAGCTATGCGGATCGGCACTATGCGGCCATACGGCCAGCACTATACGACACTATATGGCCATGCGGCCAGCACTATTCGGCACTATACAGCCATACGGCCAGCACTATGCAGCTATACGGACTGGCACTATACAGCACTATGCAGCCATGCGGTCAGCACTATACGGTACTATGCAGCCATACGAACTGGCACTATACGACACTATGCAGCCATGCGGCCAGCACTATACGACACTAAGCAGCCATACGACTAGCAATATACGGCCAGCACTATACGGCATTATGCATCTATGTGGCAAACACTATTCATCGTCCCTGCCAGGACCAGGACAGATGAACATAGTAGATGTCCAAATCTTACTTTGGCCATAACTTTTTTCAAATAAGTCGAAATCTAACTTTTCAAAGATTCATTTTGGATAAAATTGAATTCACTACAACATAGAATAATCAAAACTTAAAAATAATGAAGTTTGGTAGATCAAAACCCAAGAAAATCGAAAAGGTTATAAACTTAGATATACAAAAATCTATCCGTCCAAACCGAAAATTCTAAGTTCTAAAGATGCTTCGAATCATGTAGAGAAGAACATAGAATAATAAAATGGAAGATCCATCATGAAACAAGTTGCACTTGCCTAAGCTCTCTAGGTTGGTGGAAGAGTAATGGAGAAGAAGGAGAAGAAATAAATGGAAGTAATGAATAGAGAGAAAAGGGTGGTTGGGTTTTATAAAGAGAGGGAATGGTTCAACATGTTGAATCAACCATCAAAATAAACCAAACCAAGCCATCCAAAGCAAGTCAAGTTGGACCAACCCAACCCAAGGTCAACCTTAGCCAAGTTACATCAAGGCAAGCAATAAAGAAATACAGAAATACAGTAAATAAAATACGGGTCAAAATCTGCATATGTACACTGAAAATACGTATAACAGAAAATGAGAGTGACAGGAATGCAGGCGGCAGCCATCACACCCGGCCACCAACTCAAGGGAGGAAAGGGGAGTGAAGCGACAAATAAGGGGAATGCCTCTATCATCAATTCTAAAAACTGGGGAAGACAGAGAGGGGATCGAAGCACATGCGCACAATAAAGATCGCAGGAAGGAAACATCAAGTCTCGGGTAGAGGTGTACGGAGGAGCAACCACGCGAATAGAGGAGGCCATGGAGTTCATCGAGTCTAAACAGTTTAATGGGGAGAAGCGGGCGAGCTTCAACACGGAAGAGAAGAAACGGTAGCTTATTGGAAGAACACGCTGATGCTCTATGTATTAGGGGATTAACCATTCTATGGGCATATATGTGCATACGCAATGAGAGTCTGGAGACAGAAGGAGAGTATGGAGTTCTATGTTAGAGAAGAAGGCTTTTTCTTCGTTAAATTCGGATTGACGGAAGATGCCGAGCGAATCCTACAAGGGAGACTGTGGACGTTTGATGGAGGACTCATTATTCCGAAAGCCTGGCAACCTAGTCCTAAATCTGAACTAGAAGTGCTGCATACGATTCCAGTATGGATGAGACTTCCTGGACTGCCTATTCAATTCTGGTATAAAATGATGATCATGAAGTTAGCTAGCCTGATTGGTAGACCAATCAAGGCGGATGAGGCAACCCGATCGCATACTCGTCTACAATATGCTAGAGTGTTTGTTGAAATAGAGGCGGGAACCACCTTACCGCGAGAAGTCGCATATGAAATCCTAACAGGAGAAAGATTCGCCCAAGGGGTGGACTACGAGTAGGTGCCACCAAGTTACAAAAAATGTAAAGTTTTAGAGCATATGAAGAGCACATGCCATCACTCGGACAATCAAGGGGAGAAAGAAACGAACAAGGAAGAAGACACCAACCTGACAGACCAAGAGGAGCCAGATCGGGAATATGTTATTACCAAGATCAATATGGAGGAGGCCAACCAGGTGATAACAGGAGGAGTCTCGCATACAGGGACCGAAGCAGGGTCAACCCTTCCAATGGAGGGCTCCACACCAATACAGTCACCTCATATAGCGGGCTTGTGGACAGATAGAGCTTCCATCTCAGGTGAAGACTGGAGAGAGGGACAAACACACCATGAGAATCCAAGTAACTTACATGACCATGCAATAGAGGAACTGGGAATGGTCATATTCAAGGCTCAGGGACTCACGACAACTAAGAGAAGAGCTCATACAGAAAAGACGGGGCCTGGAAAATGAGGGAAGTCAAACAGAGGCATCCACTCTAGCCGGAAGTGCCAAGCGAGAGCAGTGACAGAAGAAGGTCGACCTTCGAACACCATTCCTGCTACGTAGGAACAGAAAATAGGGGACAATGCATAGGGCGAGCACCAGCTAAGCATAGTGGTTGACAATCCTGCTTGGAGGAAATATATACAAGAGGGAGGGAAAAAATAGGCTAGTCTTGTGCATATCAATACGCAGACTGAGGGGTCGCAGACGTTTACCCAAGACACCAGCGACAGAGGAGCTCAGGGCAACCCCCTGAATAATTAATGTTGATTATATCCTAGAATATTCGAGGTGGTTGTTCGATTAGTCGATGGAAGGAAGTACACAATCGAATGAGAAAAGAATATTATACTATATATGCAATGCTAGAAACTAAGATAAAATCAATACGAGTTATAGAGTCAAGAACCCCGAACAATTGGGCACAAGTCAACAACCTGGAGAACAAAAAAATGACGAGGATCTAGCTTATGTTGGACAAGAACCACCGGGAGGGACATGTGGTAACTCTATCAGATCAACTCATTACAGTGTCATTAGTTCACCATGGGGGATTAACGTTCATCCTGGGAGCGGTCTACGGTCATAATGATCAAAAATGGCAGAAGGGGCTCTGGAAAGAAATCGAACAAGTAAGCAGAGTAGCCTCCTCTACGCTACATTTGCCACTTCTCCTTATGGGAGATTTCAACTCTTTCCTCTGTCAAAATAAGAAAATTGGAGGAAGGGGGGTCGTTCCAGATACTATTCTATATGATTTCAGAGTTGCCTTCTTCGAGCGGGCCTGAGTATGCTAGCTCGTGGGGGACACGTCTGGAACAACAAGGCAACTCGAAATAGAGTTATATGTCAACTAGACAGGGCAATTGGCAATCATCTATGGTTCGAGAAGTTCCCTCCATCTCGGTTACGGGGCTCGCGACGGGTACCAGCGATCACACCCCCTATGCATCAGGTTGGTCGACAAAACTGGCCACAAGGCCATAGCTTTTTGGTACAACAATGCTTGGCATCTCCTACCAGGCTACGACGAGGTGGTGAAAAGGGGTTTGCAAACTCAGGCATCAGGAATCGCCTAGTACCAACTCGCACAGAGACTAAAATAAGTAAAGGGAGAACTTACTGTCACGACCCGCACCCAGATATACGGGTACGAATCCGTGGGCCACGTCCAGCCAACGCCACAGTGTCGACGATAGAGCGCTGCTAAGTATTCGATACTAACTATAATATCTAAAAGATCTATAACTATAAAGGTACTCATATCATATCATAAAAGCTAAGGAAGATAAGACAAGAAATAATAACAATATCACTAGAACAACTAGAATATACAAAGGATCATATGAGGCAAGAATGAAACGAAAGAAAAACAATAGCAAAACTAAATAACTACCAGGCCTAGCACTCCTGGGAGACAACTCACGGTGAAAGAATATCGAATCTGCCTCAGCTAGCATCATCCTGTAGTCCAATAATGAGGGCATAATAACTCCTAAAAATATTGTCAACGTATCAAGTCAGGATGGGAACGAGTACATAAACTAATAGCAGTTCCATATGAATTGACAAATTCTATAAGAGATAATTATAATGAAATACAAGATGAAATATCAAGACTGGAAATAAAGTAGTATATGTAAAACTGGATATCTTGTCAGGATATGAAATACTGGAATGTAGAACAGTACAGTAATATCTGATGTATAATATAAATATGAACAGTGCCTTGAGATATTAGAGTATTATGTGATCAGCTTGGGTCAAAATCAGGCTTTTCTATTTGACCGGCTATGGTGCAAGAACAAGTGCAGGTAAACCTGGAGATCAGGCCGGCCAAAATGGAAAGCTATGATGCAAGTAGTATCAGGTCAGGCTTTACCCTACGTGAGATGAGGGTAAAGCTATTATGCAAGTAGTAACCAGTGGGGTATGATCACATAACCTCTAATAAATCTCCATCCTCGAGTAGTATAATGTATCCAGACATGTCACGTCATGATGCGGGATTCTCTAAGAGGGTAGCAAATCCCCTTAGGAATCGGCGTCTATACAAGTACAAGAAAAAAAGATCGAACAATGTACCAATATACTATGGTAACCCAGGAATGACATATCATGACAGGATCCGACGTATACTAGTCCGTGTATCATCGTGTCGGGAATCAAGTAAAACACTACAACTGAATCAGATATAGTAGATATCAAGATAATAAAAACTATCAGAGAATGTACTCGCCTGCTGTTCTGAGCAATAAGTGAGGGTTGATGCCTGAACTGACGTCACAAAGACCTAATATGAATTTACAGAGTTACTTAGTGTTTTAGAGTAAACAATATACATAAATACATTAATTCTTTGCTTCTAGACCTATTTTAGGTCAAACTCAGTCAAACTAAGTCAAACTCAGTCAAACTAAGTCAAACAGGGTCAACTCTGGTCCATTGACTTTGGTAAACTGGTCAACTCTGGTCCACTCTAGGTTAAACTAGGTCAAAGCTAGTTTCTATAATCATCCACATGGTCAACTTATCAATTTCAGTGAGGTAAAATTACTGGAATCGACGGATCTCAATTTCAATGCACGGATCTCAAAATACGAACCAAGAAGAGATGTATTATAACAAATATGATAGATAAGAGAGAAAGTCTACAGATGTTGTCGGATGATGAAACAAACATCACCAACGTGTCCCGAATGGTCAAAATAGCTAGAATAGCCTATCCATAAGTCTAATTTGGACACATAGGCAAAAAGGTAATTTTGAGTCAAAACGGTGTCCGTGTTTGTCACGACCCGCACCCTAGAGTAAGGGCACGAGAAGTGGGTACGTCCAGCCTACGCCGCAGTGTCGGTGGTAGAATGCTGTCCTAAGTCACAACATCTAACAATATAAGGTACCTGTACAGTATATACACTCCGAGTGGAGGTGACAATACAGAATACAGTCTCAATCACAACTAAGGTAGAATAGTACGATATCATAGATATGAAAATCTCAAAGGAAGATACAAACAGAAGGAAAGTCTAAGTGTCAAAACGACACAACATCACAACATCCAGAAAATAATACAACTCTGAAGTCAATACAAATGACATAAGAAATAAGATAAAGTCTAGCTAATCTAGTCTAAGCAGTATGGACGACGTCCTCAGCTAGAGCTGGATCCTCCTATGGGTCCAACTCACAGGTATCGTCTAGATGGGCTCTATAGTAGGTCGGGCAGAAGTCCTCGGTATCATCTGTAATATTTTCAATAGGTCCAGTCAAGACGGGAGCGAGCACAGTACATCTCATACAGTTCATATCATGGCAGGAAATATAAAGCAAGCAATAGAGTAAGATACATGAAACGCTGTAAGAAGATGTACATAAAAATAGAAGAGATATTTGATAACTGGAAATATATACATGATAAGTAAGAACTGTAAGTGACTAGTGATTTAGAGTACGAGATGGCATATAATTGGCTTAGGTTGAACATGATGTACATGAGTGAACATGAGGGACACTAGCCAAGAAGGCTGTGTTGCACACGAAAAGTAACAGAGTGAACATGATGGGTAAATTATATGACCATTTATACTCATCCCTACCCACAATCAATACACAAGAATCTAGTCAAGTTACGTTACGAACATGATGTTTTGGTTACACACGAAGCACATGAGGAAACATGAACGTACACGAGAGCACATGAAAGTACATGAGCGTACATGAAAGAACATGAGCGAATATGAGTGTACATGAATAACGCAAGAACAAGGATGTACATGAAACACACGACATGAAGTATCCGATGCGCCCGCTAAGGGGGATAACATCCCAAGAAGAGATCCATATAGTACCAATCCGTGATAACAAGTGTCAGCATCAAGTAAAGTAATCTAGAGCAAGAATATAGGTCGTAACAAGTATGAAACGATCAGAGAATGTACTCGCCTGCAATCTGAATGTCTGTGAGAATACACTGTCCGATATGAGATATCTGAGTCCTATTTAGAGCAACACAAGTCATGATGTATACAAAGGGGGTTATAATTGAAGTGTACAATACATCTACATAATTTCTGGGTCAATCTAGGTCAAAGTCAACTCTAAGTTAATCCTGGTCAATTCTAAAAGTCAAACTAAGTCAACTCTAGTCAAATTAGGTCAAACTAGTTAGGGTTTGGTCAATCTTGGTCAACTAGTCTAAGTTAGTCTAATCTAGGCTTAATAAGTCAATTCTCGGTATCCAACACATAGCCTAGGCAACTAACTATACTACACACAAAGCTAAACCATAGTCTAGCATCACATCTAACTAACTAGGCACACAACTAAGTAATCTAGTCTAGTATCATATTTATATTTACATATATACATAATGCATTATGCATTCATGCCTACATACATATTTACATAAATACATATATTCATATATACATTCATACATTTATTCATATATACATTCATACATATACACATAGAGATATAGAGAGAGGGTTAAGGGGTAACATAGATATGTTTGTGATGAACTTGTATAGGTGAAAGTGTATGAGACCAACCTATTAAGTATTTACAATTTCAGTCTTCAACATCAAACCAAAACTCAGTCTTTAACATTACATTCAATTGGTATTATACATGCATTTATACATTCAAGGAAATTAATTCAAAATGAGTGTGTGTGTGGTAGGTTTCAGCTTTTATAAGTTAACCCAAACTCTGTTTTGAGTAGAAGACAACTTAGGTTTTCATTAAATCTCATACAATACATTGTATTCCATAAATGAAATCTCAGGTAACACATATCATTCTCAGATTTTCAGGTTTCCTATTAACAGTTAACAACATCCTAGTTAGCATTGCAATCTCAGTTTTTTACAAACTATGGAACACATGTTCCCAATTTCAGTTTATGCAATTCAAAATCAAAAATTAATTTCTAAGTTAAATCCCATTTTAGTTCTACATATCAATTTCCAGTTCAGTTTTTACAAAACAAACTCAATCCCATTCTCCATTTCAGTAAAGTCAATCTCAGTTTTTACATTAACATTTGAAAATCAAACCCAATTTCATCATGACTGAAATCTCAGTTTAACATACATTAGGATTTTCTCAGGAATACACATATTCTAAACTCAGGTTAAAAGTTCATTAGGATCTCAGTTAAATTACATTCAATTCAGTTATCACTCTAAATCAGTCCATTGAACTTAAGGAATTGGGATTCTCTATCTGAATCAAGATCCTACATTACCCATACTAACAACCTGAACATCAAAAAGAAATGTGACTGAACGTGACTGTTCAAATAGGACTGATACATAGATAAAACCTCAAATTGAATTGTAATTTTTACAAAAATCAAACCCCAAACATACCCAATGAATCCCAGTTATACTACACATGTATACATCATGTAATTAACCAATTAAACTCATAATTAACATTTCAAAACTTCACGAAACAGTGAGCATTTAGGTATCAGTAAACCCCTGTACACCACTGAATTATCCTAATTTTGAATATTAAAACAATATAAAAACCTAAATCAGTCATGTACAGTAGTGTCCCACATGTGTGTGCACATGTGGAGGGTGTCCACGTGTCCTAGAACTGGACACAAGTGTGAAAAATCGAAATACAGGAAGTATTAAGACACAGTGCAAAACATTTCCTCGTGCGGCCATGTCGAGCATGATTGCACATCACACAGGGGACGAACACCCATGGGCTCATGCACGTACGTAAAGGGGGCATAGGGCTACACAATCATCATCCTGAATCATGTCCTCGTGGTGATAGGACACGACACGAAGTGCGTGTCAGTGCGGTTTTCTCGCGCGTGCATAGTATGTGCGTGATCCGTGCGAGATCGAGAACTCCCTCGATACTCAATCATTACATCTGAAACTTTGTGGGTGGCATGTCAGACACTGCCTCTAGGTGCTGACAAAAAATGGTGGTGTCTCGTGTCGTGTCCAGTGAGAACTGGACACGGGGTAGCAGGACAGTGAACCGTGGCCTCGTGCACGTATTCGTGTCCAATTTTGGACACGAATAACAAGCAGAATTCGACTCAGTCACATACAAAACTAATCCCCATATATAGGGCTATAATCTCTTTAAAATAGAATTCAAATTAAACAACATTTAATCCTAAGAGACAATTCGTCAAACACTTATTCAAGGACACTGATACGCGTCCGATACGGACACTAAATGGACGCGGTTTTCTACCAAACTTGACCCACAGCTAGGGTATACCTAGATGAATGCATCCATGAAAAGAAAACTAGAATTTGAATAGGTTTGATGGGTTTTACCTATTGAAGGTGAAACCTTAATTTAGAGCTTTTGAATGAGGGCTCCTCTTCAACTTGCGACGATCTCGAGCCTCCGAATCCTCGCTAGCTACCCACTAATGGTGTCCTCTACTGTAGGGAATTCCAACGCAAAAGACTAGGCTCAATTTGGAGTTGATTTGGATATTTGGGGAGGAATTGGGGAAGAACACAAAAAGAGGCAATTCAAATGATTTAAAAATGATGCTAAAGGGTTAATGTGTTGTATTTATAGGGGGGGTGTTTGATGGCTGCCATTAGGTTAGGGTTAGGGTTTAGGATGAGTGGTCAAGGCCTCTCAAACAAATTCAAGCCAATCTAAGGGCTCACAACTAAAGTAGTCTTTCTTAACATTTAGCCTAAAATATCCCACTAACAAAATATCTAGATATTAATCTAATTTGATTACTTAGTTGAAACCCTCTACTTAGTCTCTAGGGTCATGACTAACATCTTGATTAGGCTAAACTTCTAGGTCAAGTCTCAATAATTAACTAGCACATATTTAATTCATATAATTTATAATTTCACAAAAGTGTCAAAATGACCAAAATATCCTTAGGCTAAAAAGTAAAAATATAAGATTCTAAACACATGATTAGGTCTCCATGATCATGATTAGTCTTCTAGGTCATGTATGACTAAGGTTACACTATCAAAACACCAAATTCACATATCACCATTTTAAATAGTTTTAAAAAGACTAAAAATCACCAAAAATCATATCATGACAAAAATCTAATATTTTTAATGATTTAAAATACAAAAGTTCAAAATTATCCTTATTTTAGAAAAGTGGGTGTTACAGTGTTGGACCCACTTTGTACCAAAAAATGTGCCAGAATAAAAGTCCTTAAAACATAGCAAAATATATGTCTACGAATCCAGAATGACGATACGAATTCAACAATATATCCAGAATTAGATTCCAATGGCCTGATCTCAAATTGGTCCGTTGACCCGGATATTGGAATCTGATTTGCACGAGAATGCATGTCGGAACAAAAGTCCACAAAACTCAGGAAATTATATGTCAACGAGTCTAGAATGATGATTACAAACTCAACGGTATATCCAGAATTGGATTCCGAAGGCCCGATCTCAAACTGACACATTAACTCGGACTGTGGGGCCCGCCTTGTACCGACATGCGTATCGGGGCCCACGTCCTCCAAATCTAACAAACTTTATATGAAATCGTGCCAGAATGATGCCAATAGTCTTCTGGTGGTGTAAAAAATTAAATCCGGGGTCCCGGGTTCAAAATTTGGATTTTACAAATTGGAAATTATGAATTCGGACGGCCAACTTTAGTGCCAAATTCAATCAATCAAACAAGCTCGCAATGAAACGAAACTTAAGGGACAGAAAAAAAGTTATACCAGTTATGCACAGGAACTTGTGGCTTGCCAAACGGAGCTACAACGACAGATATATTAGTCGACGAAGTTGGCTCCATAAAATTATCCAAAATATACACAATTTAAAGGGTCAAATTGGTGGCCGGTTTTGATCTATCAAACGATCGAATTAACGGTTGAAACTTCATAGGAGTGAAGAGGGATACACCGAGATTGTGACGAAAGAAACGGATCGACGATCCAATAGTCAAATTTCTCAAAAAATATGCACGGAGTCGCTGTCCCGAGGAACAATTCTGGACTTCGATATCTTGAGCGCGCCGACGGGATCTCGTGCGAAATGCACGGATCGACTGTTCCTCGCATCGGGGGTGAATGTGGCACGCCGGGGGAGCCTCGTCGGAGGTCTTTGGGCCAAATGGGGGCGTCCACGTGGCGGCGCACGGTGGTGCATGGTGGTGTACGGCCGTCGGCCGCTGCTGCTGCTGGCCGCACGACGATACTGGGGCCAGGCAGGGGTACGACGGCGACGGTCTCGTAGCTGGTCGGATGAGAGTGTAATAGGAGGATGAGAATGGTGATGGTAAGGATGATGATGGTGATGGAAATGGAAATGGTGATGGAGTGATGGTTATGAAATTGAAGTGAAGAAGAAGAATAGGAGGAGGCTGTCGGCCAGAGAGGACGGAGGAAGGAGGTAAAGTTGAGAGGGGAGATGTTGTCAGCTGAAAGAGGAGGAAAAATGTGGCTGTGTTATTATGAGGGAGGAGAGAGAGAGAGTGGAAGAGAGAGAGTTATGAAATAAAGGGGGTATGTGTAAAAGAAAGAGAGAGAATGAGATTCTTTACAAAAGTAAAGAGGAAAACTTTTGTTAGGGCCGGCCAAAAAGGGTAGGGGTGTATGAGTGAGTGTTAGGAATGGGTGGTTGGGATTAAATATGAGTGAAATGAAGGCTAGGATTAAATGTAGTAAAAATTAGGTTATTTTAGGGTAGGACAAATAGAGTTTCCCATTGAATATTTTTAAGTAGGTACACTTGGTGTTTGTATTTTGTAGGGGAATTAGGGTGTGGATGTTCATGTGGAGTGACATGAAGCTTGGGTTGGGTTCAGTTGAGCCGGGTCAGGTTAAAACGGTCTTGGTGCAATAAACGATTTAATTTAGGTATTTATGATCATGGGTAAATAAGTAGTATGCGGGGGCTAAATTAAATGAAATGCAAGCATCGTGTGGGTAGTAGGCTTAATGTAGGCAGTGTCCATATTTTGGGTTGACAGATTTGGGTCGAAAGAGTGTCCCCAATTCAAATCGGAAATAAATGTGACTCCGTGGGATGAATTAAAATTGGGTCTCGTGTCCGAAAAGTTGTGTGAAGCAAATGAAGCACAAGATGGTGTATCTGAGTGGGACACGAAGGTCATGAGTGTAGGGTGTCTCGAGTAGATCATGCATGAGAAGTTGGTTTCGAGAAAATGACTAGTCTTGTGCTCCTAAATTAAAAGTCATGGTAACGTACATATAATGATCAAAGATAAAAGTGGAAATTTAATTAATAATTATTCAATAATCAATTGGTCTAAATTGACCCAAAGTTGTACGAAGCAAAAAGAGTACAAGGGAACAAGTTTGAGTGGGATATGATATATCAAAATAAAGATAATCTTGTCTACTACAAACTCATAAAGAGAGTTTCCAGAGATTGGCATCTCTGACGCTCCAGAAGTCAAAGTCACAGAAAAAAACATTAAAAAAATCAAATAACAATATTTATTAAAAATAATTGATTTAGAAAATTGAAAAAAATAAACCCCAAATTTAGGGGGCTTACACTTACACTTTGGGTTCGCACCCGGCCAAGCGAGGAACTCCAAACGAAGCGGGTTGCACTCAAGGAGATATAACAGGTGCTACAAGCTAACCTGCGTAGCAAGGAGCTGGCCAGGCGGGTGAAAGAGCTCATGGAAGAAGCCGGGACATTGCATGAGCTGAAGAAGTCACCGCGGCGCAACGTACGAAGTATTTATGGCTAAAAAGTGGCAATAAATGCTCTCAGTTCTTCTACAACGTCATTCGAAACAGACAAAACTGTAACTGTATTCACCACCTAATTGACGACCAAGGTAGTGTCATCTTCACTATCGCCAACATTCATATGGCAGCAGTCAGGTACTATACAAAACTCTACACTCAATCCTCTTACCTCACCAATTTTCTTAGAATTATTTGCAAGAAAATGGTCACACATGTGGGCAATGAGCACCTACTGGCTCCAATAAAGATAAAGGAGATCGAGAGTATAGTGAAGAGCACGGACCCAGATAAAGTGCATGGTCCAGACAGCTTTGGGAGCAAGTTTTACAAACTATATTGGGTAGAACTGAAAGAGCAAGTGCTGGAGATTATGAATGACTTCTTTGTGGGAGGATGACTTCTCAGAGAACTGAACTATACCTTCATCATACTAGTCCAAAAAAGGAGGGGGCATCGAATTTAGCTGACTTTCGGCATATTGCCTGCTGCAACTACATCTACAGGATCATCACGGGGGTCAAGTGCCGTCAAGTGGAGGAGCTGATGCTAGAACTAGTTTCCAAAAACCAAGCTGCTTTTATCAAAAGGAGATCAATAACAAAAAACTTGTTGCTTGCTCATGAATTCATCAGGGATTTCAACCGGCCAGGTGGGAATAAAGCTTTTATCAAACTCGATCTCCCGAAAGCATACGATAGAGTAAACAGAGAGTTTATCTGTGCAGTAATAACTGCTATAGGGTTCGTGGACAAATGGGTGGTGTCACTCCCCGTTCCCAGAATACGTATTTTAAATACATGTACTGCTGGAATGTATTTATTTAATATTCATCATGTATTGTTCTGTATTTAAATTCCTCTAATTCATGTTAATTAATTTTCTCGTAATTTTACTTTTAGCATTTTAATTTCTGCTTTGCTTGTGGGTTCGGCCTGAGTTGGTTTATTTTCCAGCCATCGGGTGGTTCAACATGAACCCACCTACCCCCGCTTCATTTAAAGCCCCATCCCCTTTTCTCTCTCTTCATTACTTCTTCTCATAACTCTTCTTCTTCCTCATAAACCCTCCCCCACCTACCTAGTCGCATAGACAAGTGCCAACTTACTTCTTGGTGGATCTTCATTTTGTTGTTGTTCCATTGTCTTTCTCTCAAGATTCTTAGATACTTTAGTACTTAGCATTTTTAATTTCCATAGCTCATTTCATGCAGATCTAAGCTTAATATATTTTTAGATTTCTTAGGTTTTGATCTAGTAACTTTGTTATTTTTTTCAAATTTTGAGGGTTCCATGTTGTAGGGAATTTCGTTCTACCCCATTTTGACCTATGGAAATCCAGATTTGGACTTAGAATGAAGGATTTAGGGAGCTTGGAAGCAATGGCTTCCCATGGTTCTTCTTTTCGGAAAAGTGGAGAAGAAGAACAGTGCTTGACCGCATGAGTTTTCATGCGGCAAGTCTTCCTTGGCCGCATGGCATTCCTGGCCGTATACCATTCCCCTACCGCATGAACACCGTTCAGCTTGGCCGTATGAGACCCTTTAGTTCTCAGCCGCATAAGCTCAGGATTGTGTAGCCACATGAAGTTTCCCTTCCTGGCTGCATGGGGGTGCCAGTATCTCCCAGCCGTATGGACATTTAATCCGTAGCCGCATGACTCAGGACCATTTCTCAGCCGCATATGCCGTACCTACTTTCAGCCGCATGAGCTCTGATTGAATCCGGCCGCATGGGCGCATGTCCTTTCGAGCCGCATATGACCTTACTTTTCCAGCCGCATGAGCTCACTTTCAGCTGCATTGACTTAATCATTTTTTTGAGCCGCATAAAGAGTTACTTTTTCAGCCGCATAAGGCTTACCCTTCCAGCCGCATGGCTGAGCTTGAACCCCAGCCGCATAAAGCTTATCATTTCTGGCCGTATGGATTTAGTTAATCCCAGTCGCATGAGACTTTCTACCCGAGCCGCATAGGGCCCAGATCCCCTATCCGCATGAACTTGATTTTCTGAGCCGCATAAGACCCGATTGTTCAACCGCATGAGACTTGATCTGTTCAGCCGCATGGGGTCCCTATCCCCGACCACATATATTTGTTATTTTTTAGCCGCATATGCATGTCTTACTCAGCCGCATGAATCAATAATTTCCCGGCCGCATGAACTCTAGCCCATGATGCCCTTTGGGCTGATTCTGTCCTAAGTGGCCATTAATTAACATTAATTATTATCTTGGCATTAATTAACATTAATTATTATCTTGATTAATGATTGATCATGCATTCCTAATTGGAACTAAGAGACTGGCTAGTCGTCTTATTGAATGGAATGAATGAGACACGTTCATATGATGAACTATGGTAATCGATTGGCCGATCCCGAATATTGGCATATAGATACATGCAGGCTTCAACTTATTTATTTATTATACAAAGTAGTATGTGTACTTTATGGTCAAGGCATGATTATTCCGTGGTTAGTTTGATTGTTGCATTACGCTATGTAAGACCTACAACCTAAACCGTACGGGTATCATTGTAGAGTTAGACATATCGTATTTTGTACGGAATTACTCATTCTGAATGACCATGATCCACGGCATAGGATTTTACTCAACGTAGAGACTATTAAGTTAAATAAAATAATGATTGCATGGGGAGAATGGATTCTCGAGTTCTTACATGGCAGCCCTCTTTGGGACTATTAGTGTCCGACAGGCCGGCTGGTTCCCACAGATACTGCAAATCTGCCACACAGGCAGGGAGCGATATCTGCTTATATTATTTATTGTATATTGATGACGGGCGTCCCGCTGTGACTCGTCTAATTCATGATTGGCATAATTGATTGATTGGATAGACTAGCCTTGCTTGCACATAGTAAGAACTGAGGAATCCTTATTGCATAATTCCAGGATAACTTGGAACTCACCATAACAAGCCGTAGTAGTTGCATGGCCGTTTAAGTTGACTTGTTTGTGTACTGTACCTACTCTGTTGACTAACTGAGACAATCAGAATGTCAGGGCATGACGGACCAACTTCTGTCCTTGTTTGGTTGGGAGGTTGGTTCGAAGTATCGTGATGTTATATGAATCCTAATAGCTAGCAGAGATCTATTATCATATTTTCTTATTACTGGTTCTAATTACTCATATCGTGCTTCCTTGCGGTACTTGCTATTAGAGGTCTAAACTCACTGGTTTTGCATGGCCAGATTTAGAGCCGGTTCCCGAGGACTCAGCTTACTTCCACCTCCAAGATGGTCAATACTAGAGAAATGATCACATGAGGACTCGAGTGGGTTCCTTACCTCCCCGCTCGTTTTGTTATTTACTTTATACTTTGCTGTTTGGTCCCGACATGTTAGTCGGATCGTCTTGTACTTACTTTTACATAATTGTAACTAAGTCAGGCTGCAGCTGATAAACAATTGTGTATACTTTGCTACATCATCTGGCGATATTTTGTAAAGCCAGATATCAAGAATATTTTGACGGAACATTTGGGACGCCTTACTGCTTTATCTTACATGTTCTCGATTACTGTTTCTTGTTTGAATGATTGAGACGATAGATGTGAAGTGACCATAGCGAGACTTTCATGTAGTATGCACCCCCTTGTCTTTTAGACAGCATTGATCGTATTATACGGTATTCATCTACCCGTAATACGTAGCTGGCTGAGTCATTCCTCCGCTCTCCAGTATTCTGGTTCTGGGACGTGACAGGTAGGCTACATGCGGGAGTGCATCACTACAACCACATTCTCTGTGCTTATTGAGGGCCAACTGAGCAAGTTCTTCACTAGTAGCAGGAGTCTATGGCAGGGGGACCCTCTATCGCCCTACTGTTTACCTTGGTTATGGAGTATTTTACTTGCTTGTGGATGCAGCAGTTGCTTCGAAGTATATCATCCCACTCTACAAATCAATCAAGCCACATGTTAGCCATTTGATATATGCAGATGACCTCCTTGTATTCCTGGTTTAATCTATGCAAGGAATCCAGACAATAGCTGACATCATGGAAAAGTTTGGCAATATGATAGGACTGGAACTCAATAAAGATAAAAGTTGCATCTCTTTCAATTCCATGTGTCCAGATAAGGAAGAACGAGCGTCTGTGCTGAGAGTCAACCGAGCGAAACTACTGGTTAAATATTTGGGAATCCCATTGACGGTGAACTATGCGCAGGAAAAAGACTGCCAAACTCTGGTGGAGTATGTCCAGAAGCACATAGAGGGGTGGCACGCACAGTGTCTATCCTTCGGTGGCCGCATAGAACTAGTAAATACAGTTCAACTATATATCATGAACTTTTGGCTTCAAGCTATAATCAGTAATATTCAAGACCATATTGCGCCAGAGGAGAGTCATTTCTCTGCACTTGGATCGTATTCTGGCCGAAGGCAAAGGGACAAATCTATGGATAGATCCCTAGATCCAGCGTAGAAGCCTATTCCACATCATTGGGGCTCAATTGGAGCGTGAGACATGGAAGGGAGAGAAAGTCAGCAACATTCTGCAGGTGGAAAGCTTGAACCCGGCCGACCATCGATGGGCAAAATTGGAGGAAGAAGACATACAGAGGTGTATGGTGGACGCCTCCTGAGGGAGGGACGTATGGGTGTGGATGAAAACCAAGGAGGCGGGCTTCAATATAAGGCTGGCATACAGCACAATAAAAGAACCAGGGGAAAAGCTAGCCAATACGAATATAATCTGAGCACAATGGATCCCGAGGAAAATACAGATGTGCATGTACAAGCTCATGCTAAAAAGATGATTAACCAAAACGAAAGATAGACTGTAGCGAATAGGAGTACAAATAACAGACAGCTCTTGCTCGCTATGCCTGCAACAGGAGGAAACAATCGAGCATATATACTTCAAATGTGATATGTCAAAAGCTATCTGGCATTCCCAACTTAGCAAATTGGGACTCCAACTGGGCACGGAGGAAGGAATTGAAGGCGTGACGCAAATGATTCGGGATAGTAGAGAACGAGGCGCCCAATGGTTCAAGGAAACTTGTGGCCGGCTTTCCTCAGCAGTCTGACATATATAGAAGGAACACAACAATAGGGAGTTCGAATCTTATCGTACGGTGATTATAGGCATTGTTCACAATATAGAACATGATATAAAAGGGATGGGATTAGTAGGGGAACATCTGATGATTGCAAATACATTTTTTGAGTAACAATATCACTTACTTGGTTCCACATATATATATATATTATATATCGAGAGAGAGAGAGAGAGAGGGAGAGAGAGAATGATATTTTGTATGCATGGACAATTGGTTCTATAATGTATGGAATGCTATGTATGAGGCCCAATGTTATATATAATGTCACGAGCAAATATTAGGTTGATCGAGAGTCATTGGATGATAATAAAAACATTTTCAAGTATTTGAGAAGAACTAAGGTATTTTGAAAGTTTAAGGTTCAAAATGCAAACTTGGGCTTGACAGATTCTAGTTTCTCGTTCGAAAAAAGATGATAGCGAGTTAAATTAAGGATTTGCCTTTACTTTGATTAGTGGAGCGGTAATTAGAAGAGTTCCAAGCAAACGATCACCTCTGACTCTACGACAAAGGCCAAACATATTTCGTCAGAAGTCTCTAAGGAGGTTGTTTCGATTAAAAAATCATTAGTAAACTTAGGGTAATTCCTGGCATAAAAAATCTATTTGTGTTGTGTTGTATTGTGACAATAATGGTAATATTGCCCTGACTCACAATATAGTATTCTTATGTGAATGCACGTATATTTATCATATGCATGCATTGTATTTTCTCCATTTTTGTAATTTCCATGATATAAGTCCTTATCCGTCGCCATGATATAAGTCCTTGACTGTCAATATCATGCCATGATTGCAATGATGGATTTACTAGGTTTGAGATTTTTCTTGTTTTGCTTGCATCGAGGTTCACATAGGCCAGTGTAATACTCCAGTTTTTTGATTAAACTATTAAAAACTTATGCAGCAAATAAGATTTTTAGGCTTTTTCAAAAGTTGTGCCAACATATGGTCCCCTTCATGAGACCAATAGAGACCTACGACATTGTTATATACCTTGGCTAGGAATCACGCATAGAATAACACCCCTAAAATTTGGATTTTTGTAAGTTTTGTCTTGCCGGTAGACAAACAGTGTACTCTTCGGGCTGATAGGAGTGGGAACATAGTCCCTGCATGTCATTCTTGGATATTGAATTTTCATCCAATGGTAGAGATCATTTTGATGGAGGTTTATAAATTCTTCTCTCCTCTCATTCTCTCATTTTTTCATTCATCTCTCTCTCTCTCTCTATATATTTTTTTTTTCATCTCTCTCTCTCTCTATATATATATATATATATATATATATATATATATATATTGAGAGGGAAAGGAGAGGTCTTTTTCTCTTTTCTAACTCATACCACTCTTTAAGGCCACCCGTGAGCTCACGGCGTGCGGGAGTAAGGCGTACAATGTTAAGCCAGTCTAGAGGTAGACATGGTTATTGGTCCATTGGTCATGGTCGAACCTGATTTTAATAATTGATGAAACTCTGTCTCGATATAAGGGCTACTTGGATATTTGCTGAGAACTTCTGCCACTTTGTTCAAGACTGAAGCTGTTTTACCGTATGAGTCTGTATTTTAATATTTAATATGATTTTTATATTTATTGAGTCTAGGAATAGTATATACACCGAGTCATACTGCAAATAGGCTACCCTAAAATATTTTCAAAATACCCTATGTTTTGAAAATAGCCCATTTCTCAAAAAGCTCATAACTGTTTAAACTTTTCAAAAAGCCCAAAACTCAAAATCCGATTTACAAAATTCCACAAAAATCAAACTCTGACACAAACAGAGTTTGGCACGAGTTTGGACCGAACTCGCCCCGAGTTCGTTTGGTGTCGTTGGATTTTTGAATTTGGTCATCCTGCAGTTACGGATGCAACGACTATTTGCCGAGATTCTCTCAAAGAATTTTGTCCAAATTCTGTCCGAGTTTTGACTTTGAAAAACCTATAAATAGGGAAGAATTTCACTCATTTCAACACACCTCTCTTCTCTCTTCTCTCTAAGCTTAAACGTCTTCCAAAGTGTTCTAAAAGCTTTTATTTTCAAATCCTAAGCCAGTTACAATCCTCTAGTCAATTTGCCAGTACGGTACGGTCTAGAAGTTTCAAAAGAATTGTAATCAGAGGCTTGATTAAAGAAAGACACTTCACAATTAAAGTTGGTCGAGTACTTTGTATCAAAGCACACGTTGTAGAAGTTGCAAGGACTTCGTATGAAAATTTACGGTATTTTTCAATAGTGGATTCAATTGGAAGCTAGAGTTCTTCCGACTAGAATAGTCCTCACAAGAGAAAAACTAGTATACATCATCGTGTTTGCGTTTGTTTTCTGATCTTTGCCTTTCATTTACTTACTTGTGATATATTATATATGATCTTTTTGCTAATATTTTTAATTAGCTAAATTTCGCTGCCTACTCTATTCACCCCCTCTAGAGTATTGTGCTTTATAATTCATTCCTACAATTGGTATCAGAGCGGATTATATAGGTAAAGCGAGATAACACTGCTATTATATTTTTTATTATTACAGCTGTTACATAGATCACAGTATAACACATGGCAACTGTAAAATTCATAATTGAAGGCCAATTCACAAACAGACCTCCAGTGTTTGATGGTACAAATTACATATACTGGAAAACATAGATGAGTTTTTTCTTAAAATCTCTAGATTTTGACTTATGGTCAATTGTTATTGATGGCTATAAGAAGCCAACACGTATTTTTGTTGAAGGGGAGTTGGATGAGAAACCCCAGGACAAGTATACTGAAGCTGAAAAGAAATATGCCAATCTTGATACACGTGCTATTAATGCTTTGTTTTGTGCTTTAGACAAGATTGAATTTAATAGGGTGTCTACGTGCACAACATCAAGTGAACTGTAGAAACATCTCGAAGTGACTCACGAAGGCACGACGCAAGTCAAGGAGTCAAAAATCAGCAGACTTATTCAGGAGTATGAGGCATTCAAGATGATGCCAAACGAATCTGTCGCTCAGATGTTTATAAGATTCCTGGATATTGTAAACCCTCTGTCTTTATTAGGCAAGAAATACAATAACCATAAGAAGATTCGCAAACTTCTATGAGCTCTTATGAAGAACTGGATTCCGAAGGCTACGATAATTATTGAAGGGAACAACGTCACAACTATGTCTCTTGAAACACTCATAGGTAAGCTACTCACTCACAAGCTGGAACTTCAAGACTTTGAAGATATTGCACCAAAGGAGAAGTTGATCGCTTTCAAATCTCAACACAGAAGAACTGTTGAAAATAATTCTGACGACAGTGACTCTGACTCTGAAGATCAAGCTCTCATAGTAAGAAAGTTCAAAAAGTTCATGAGATTCAATAGAAGAACAAAGGGACACAACAACAACAACAACGAAGAAGATCCTATCTGCTACGGTTGCAAGAAGAAAGGACATATGAAGAAGGACTGTCCAACATCATCATCATCCAGAAAAATTAATAAGTATGACAAAGGTTACCTGAAGAAATCAACATCCAGAAGGTACGCCAACACAAGCATATGGCATGAAAGCGAAACCAGCAAATCAGAAGATGAACAATCAGATGACGCTGTAAATATGTGCTTAATGGCATTCGATCAGGTAAATACTAACCCCCTGTTTGACATAAATGATGATTTTACCTTTGAGCAATTATGTGAAGCCTTTAGTGACCTCTTAGGTGATTATAGAAAACTGCGTAGCAAATACCAAAACTCTAAGAAGGTACTCAAAGAGTACAAAGTTGAAATAGAAAGACTTACCGACCTACTAGCTGAGGTTAGAAGTATTGATAATTCTAGTGAGGTATGTGATCTTTCTTATGTTAAGTTGTTACTCCATGAGATCACAAGACTATCCGAAGTAAACGACAAGACCATTACCCAATTGGAGGAAGACCTACTCAAAGAGAAGAAGAGTCTTCAGCAAGCACTAGTTAGAAATAATGTACTTACTGTTGATTATAATTTATTATATGACACTTGCAAAAAGTTGGAAATTAGGTTAGAAAAACAACCTGAAGTTGCTGCTTTCTATCCAAACACGTGTCACTTACCGAAACATCGGAACACTGTCAAACCCAATAATGTCAGACCAAACCAAACCAAACCTTTGTCCATAATAGGCATGTATTATATTATACAAGAAAACTAAGACCTACCAATCATGCACAACACACTGCATCCGACACTCAACATGCTAGATGTCATTATTGTGGCACCATTGGTCATTTCTTTCCTGCATATAGAGTTAGAAAGCTTGTTGATTTGAAGATATGTGCATGGATACCGAAAACTAACACTTTAGGACCCTACAAGAAATGGACACCAAAAGTTTTATCTGCAAATTCTTTTGTAGGTGGAACACCCTTTACATGCTAGAAGCAAATGGATCCTTGACAGCGGTTGCTCATGGTACATGACCGGTGACGCTTTATTATTCATAACACTGTCGAAGAAGAAAGAAGGATACGTTTCCTTCGGTAATAATCTTAAAGGGTATATAATAGGCATTGGCAATATTGGTAAGGCTCCCTTTCCTGTGATTAAAGATGTCTGTCTAGTTACCGAGTTAAAACATAACCTACTCAGCATAAGCCATTTAGCTAACCATGGTTATGGTATTAACTTTGTCAAAGACAAATGTACTATAGTTTATAGCTCAACTGGTAGTACTATCTTTGAAGGTATTAGGGAAGACAATATATATATTTTTTGTTTGTTAGAAGATGCTAACAAAGCAGGTAGATGCTTAATGGCCAAGAGTGATGAGAGTCAAATATGGCATATAAGACTCGATCATGCAAATATGAACACAATTTCAAGACTATCCACAAAGAAGTTGGTACGAGGCTTATCGGACATAACTTTTAAGAAGGATACGGTATGTAGCGAATGTGAAAAGAACAAAGCTATTTGATCCACTTTTAAGTCCAAGAACGCTGTAAGTACCAATAGACCTCTATAATTATTGCATATGGATTTATTTGGACCTAGTAGAATTGCTAGTCTAGATGGTAAATTATATTCTTTGTAATAGTAGATGACTTCTCTAGATACATGTGGGTATATTTTCTTGCACGCAAGAACGATGCATTGTCAGAATTTGTCTTCTTTTACAAGAAAGTTCAAAATAAGAAAAGATTCATGATCACTCGTATTCAAAGCGATCATGGCGGCAAATTTAAGAATGCATAGTTTAAGCAATTTGGTGACTCACACGGTTATCTGTACGAGTTCTCTTGCCCTAGGACTCCACAACAAAATAGAGTTGTGGAACGTAAGAACAAGACTTTATCCGAAATTGCCAGTGTAATGTTAAACCAATTTAGTCTACCTAAATACTTTTGTGCTGAAGCTGTCAATACAGCTTGCTATGTTCTCAATAGGATTCTAATTCGACCTATATCGAAGAAAACTCCCTATGAGTTATTGTTTGATAGGACACCATCAGTTTCATATTCAAGATATTTGGTTATAAATATTTTATTCTCAATACTAAAGACAATTTGGAAAAGTTTGACGAAAAGGCTGTAACCCCTCTTCCCGAAAATCTAAAAATATATTATTATTATTATTTATTTGAATTAAATGGTAATTTTTGTAATTTATAAATATTTTAATTAAATAGTTAACATGATATATGGCCTTAGTCATGGTTAAGTTTTGGAGTACCAGATGACTAAAAATTATGGCACGGATAGTGCAGTAGGGAACTTTGACTAGTGTATTAGCCATGGTAGGGAAGGCCGAGCCATAAGTGTGTCCCAACTAGAAAAAATAGGCTAAGTTGTATTACATGTAAAAAAAGCTTTTAGAGACATAAATGAATGTCGCTAAAATATGTCGCTAAAAATGCAATTTTTTGTAGTATGACATGACCCCTATAAATAATTTAATTAATTATTATTAAGGTTATTAATTTTTAGGGAACTCGGTTGTACCAAACTAGCCCGGACTTGACCCAAATCCAACCAAAGCCCATGTAGGCATGTAGTGACTCCAGAGACATCTGTATTGTATTGTATACATATATCTTTTGAACTAGTGGGCTAAGTAAATATTTTTCCAGATATTTGATGTATGTACGTATATAAAATAAAAGTGTTATTCGATGTTAAAAATTGTCATCTTATTTTGGAAATGTGTTAATAATTGCCAAGAATCCCTTCTTAGATTTTTAAAATTTATAGGAGTGCTTGCGTGAATAGAAAGGAATGCTACTACTATATATAAAACGTTTATCTATAAATTTATATAATTAAATGAATAGGAATTTTATGTTTAATTGTATTTTTAGTAAATAATATTGAATAATATTCTATTGGGTTTTATCATATTATAAATATTCCAGGAGGGCACCCCGTATGTGTAGCTAAATAACTTTACCTATATATATATATATATATATATATATATATATATATATATATATATATATATATATATATATATAAATATATATAAAGAAGAAAATAGGAATAATAATAATATGAAATAATAGAACATAACAGAGTTCTGTTCCAACCCAACCGAACCCAGAGGCCGGCCCCCCCAACCCGATAGCACACAGCCGACCCTATATGTACAAAACCGAGCGAGACGGAGAGTTAAGAAACTATAAATCTAAACCCTAGGTCGCCAATGTTACGCCCCGATCCCGGAGGATCGAAAACTAGCCACTGGGCGTGATGACGTACAAGTCTAAATTGTACTTGTACAAGACAAAACCATTACAGTCCCTGGTATTTCTCAGAAAATAACGACAATACAGCAAAACCAAGCAGAAAAACTGAAGTTACACAAGATATAAAGAACTGTATCTCTTTATTGATAATTGTAATAGATTACAAGACTTGCAGCGAAATATAGAGTTTACAACTGATTACAAGACTCTTGAATAGCTAACTGAATATATACACTTGCCCTTTAGGATACAACTGAATATGCTGACTTCTTTACAATGAACTTTCCAATTTGGCTACAATCTCACTGGTACAACTTAGTTACACTGTTCCACACATTATGTCCCATATAGCAGAAGATATCGTCTTGCAAGAAGAGCTTCTATACACCCATCCGATTCATCGATGCCAAGCACTGATCAAATAATTTCTCCCATAAGAAAGTACCTGTAATATTGTCCACAACGTAGGTCAGTACATCATCAATGTACTGGCGAGCGGTGCTGGTCCAACTCACCTAAGAAGACAACACTAAGTAATCATGTTATAGAACATTATTAACAGTGGTCTTTCTCGTTGTCTTAGGGTCATTTTCATATTTATAGCCGACAAAAAGTAAAGCATGCAAATCTCATAGCCAACATAATTTAAAGCATACAGTTATCACCCTTTGGTGATTCTTACCCACGGTCGTGTAGCCATCCCTGTACATTTATAATACTTACTCAGCCTGCACAAGACATTGTTAGAAATAATATCAAGATTCAATATAATTATCACCGTTCAGGTGATTCTTACCAACAACCGACATCCTTCCCTGTATTTGAATAATAACTTAGTCTGCCTGCATAAGACATCATTAGCACTGGACCTATCTACATGAAGGTCACTGGCGACACGCCATCTTGGACCATCTTACAAGCGAACGACTAACTCCGAATGTGGTACGAATCCATGGGAGGTTTCCGAAACACCGTGCTACTACTTCAGTACCATAGGATTTTGGCATCCTTTCAGTGGACCGTTGCAAGCCCCCACTGCAAGTCCTAAAATCCTGATGTCAGTACATCGACACCATCCTTGTTCCTCCAGGATGAACCGGATCCGTGGTCGCGGATTACCGTTTTGGAAACTACCTTGTATACAAGTTGTCAATGACCATGCAAGTATATACAACTTATCTAAGAAGAAAACATATAATGCATGATAAGAAAAACTAAGTAATTCAGCCACCATTCTCATTTGTATTGCCATCTTGCCATCTTTCCAGGGTCTTGGTGTAATCAACATTCTACATCGGCGACGGGATAATAGAATATTGTTACCCAAATTCCTTTGCCATATCTTTGATACCATACATCTTTCTAACCAACTCAATGTACTCACCACCTAATCTTTTGGGACTTAGCATCTGTTTTCGCATACATTCATTCGGACATAATTCAAGCATACTCTGTAACGCCCCAGTCCCAAAATACATAGGACCAACTACGTGAACATGCCAGCTGCACATATACGAAGAATACTCTAATATATAGAATCCTCGCATATGCACATAAGCTGTAAATAAATAATCACAGGCCAGAATATCATATCTAATCTCATCACAGCTCAACACAGAAGATAATGAAGTCCAAATAAATAAATAAGAGTATCAAAAGATAGCCGGGTGAACAACTCACTCCAAACAGCTATGAAAAATAGTCTCACAAGATAGGAGTCCGACCTCCGCAAAATATAAAGGAAAGAGATGCAAAATAATGTCTACAACTGTCTCAGATAAGAAATAGACTAAGAATCATAAGGCACTGCCTCGTCATCAATATAAAATAGCTCCAATGCCGCTCCGTACTCCTGTGGAAAATCCTCTAAACCTGGAGAGATAACCAGGTCCTCAGGGGACATAGCAAGATACAAGAAAACACCATGCCATATAACTGTGATATATAATATGAAGAAAGAAATATGTATACAATCAGGTGCCTAACCAGTCTACAGTGATAATGCAATAAGAACAAATCTTTGACGTATGGGCAGGATCGGGAATACCAGGAATCAGGACCGTATCTCCCACTGGAGATAACCGGCAATCAGGACCGTACCTCCCACTGGAGATAACCGGCAATCAGGACAGTGCATATATGACCCATACGTTAAGGAAATATTCTTCCTACCCAATGCCTATTAGAGTCACATCCATGACTCATATGTTCCTCTAGTAACCGCCAAGTCTTCTAGCATGCAAATCTATTGGCAGTTACCCCTATCCGTCGCACGCTCCATACGTATCGATGGCCAGCCGACTACGCGGAAACGTGTCCTACATGTGACTCACATCACGTGATACAACAAGTGTCAAGGCCGTATGAGATATACCAATACCTCGTCATCAGTGGGTGGTCAATAAACTAGGTCAATGCAAGAGAATAAATAAAGCAAGGAAGACGACTGATAGAGTCGCTTGCACCCAAGTGTGACTTGGACGCACAGTTAAAATATCACGAAACAATGCAGAAATAACAACTGAAAATAAGAATATAATAATCACAGAGTAGGGTGGCAAGGTATCTTGCCTGGCGATGCAAAGTGGCAAGTCCAAAAGTAGCAAGTGTCCGCACCAAAAACTCACAAATCACAGATGACTCCAAACTCTGAAACAAACATCAAAAATGGTCTCGGTGAAGAAGATATACCTAGGAAATGCCTGTCCAAAAGTCAAATTCTGGAACAGGGGCAAAATCGTAATTTCGGGTCAAAACGATGTCCGCCGTTGGACCCGCTTTGCACCGAAATGCGTGCCGAAGTCTACGGTCTCTAAAGTCGTCAAACTACATGTCTACAGTTTTAGTTTGAGGAGAGGAACTCAACGGTATGTCCAGTTTTGGATTCCGAGGAGCCGTGTACAAAATCGCCCGTTTGAGTGGGTTGCAGGCCCGCCAAAAGTGGGTCCCGATTCGACCTTCTCAGAATCAAACCAAACTTGGCATGCACGACCAGAATTTCGATCCGGACCTGTTGGCGCAAGTTTCGTCTCGATTCGACGACTGTACACAAAGTTATGGCCAAGTTTGCAAAACGCCGATACGGGGGTATTTCGACGGATACACGTTGATTTCGTCGCACACACGCGACGAAACTGAGTTTCGTCAGTTCCCAGATATCCGCAACGTCCATACGCATCTTTCGATGCATATAACGCGCGACCACGTCGTCCGGTTTGTCGGGGCGACGTCGTATCGGACAAAAATTCAGAAATTTAATATTTTTGAAAAAAGTTTTTGACATAAGTTCAACATGAAATTAATACACACACATAAATCGAAATACAAATCTACCAGTTACGTTTCCATCATGGTTAGGTTGTCTTCAAATGTCTTCAATTAGATTTTACAGAAGGTTAATGAACAACAAGTAAAGTGGTCGACAAGTTGGCGTTTCAAAACAGTTTTCAGGATTCAGAAAAGTGGGTTTTTCTCCAACTTCGTCTCGATTTTTCGAGCAAGTTAGATGGCCCTGTCAAAATCCACCTGGGGGATCTTGAAGAGGGTCATGAGGGCTTTCTACAGAAATTTACGGATCTAAAAACGGACTAGAATCGAGAGAGAAATTGAACGGGGAAGTTGGGTACCTTGAGTGGGAAAACTGCTCCGTGGGTGACGCGGGGCTGACTTCTAAAGCTCCGTTCGTCGCGCACAAAGCTCCGTTGCTGGTGAAACGAAGTCGAGGACGAAGAGGGTATAATCAGCTCTAACTTTCGTTTTGGAAGATTAGGGTTTCGTTGTTTGTGGAGAAAGTTGTATATATACTAAGTTATTTATAAAACCTATTACTAATGGGTTTAGGAGTAACCATCTATGTGGGCTTCGGGTTCCTACTGCTGCTGTTGCTGCGCGCAACTCTATGGGATGGTGGGGTCGGGCAAAATGGCAGCTAGAGCTGCTAGGGAAAATACATTGTGGGAGGGGTCGGGCCCCACCCCTCTTCCCGCAGCTGCTGCTGCTTTGGGTGGGGTTCGGCCCACCACTCCAATATTCTTTTTTTTTTTTTCTTTTCTCTAAAGCAAACACCAGTGAAAGGCTGGCCGCCCACTCCTTCCTGAGTGTGGCCGAGCCACTGCTGCCTCTTTTTTTTTTTTTTTTTTTTTTTTTTTTTTTTTTCTAATCTAATATATAATACTTATATATATAAATATATATATCTATATAGATTTATACCTTTTAAGCTATCAAAAATTCTAAAAAAATTCACAATAAATTCCTAAAAATACCAATAATTTCCTAAAAATTTCTAGAATTTATCTATACACTATATTTAATAGAAACATTAACTAGCACACATATAATAATGTATATATATACACACATACTTTAATTAAACTAATAACTTAATAATAATTAATCCATAACAAATAAAAATACGTAACCAATTAATTTAATCTTTTAAAAATCAATAAATTTTTTGGGGGTTTACATACTCACTGTCCAGTTTTTGGGTCTTAATATCTGTGTTACCATCTATTCATCGAGCTAAGGCTCGATATACTCACCGCCCAAGTATTTGGGACTTTGACTTCACCTGTCATGTAATTCATCGTAACATCGTACAAGCATACAGTTCATCGAACAATAACAGTTTACGGTCATGTGATTAATTATCTTTCATTATCTTTTCGAGTTCCATACAAGGTGTTATCGAGCAACTCAACACGAAACATAGCGTACTCATCCTTATTTTAATCATGAAGCTAAAGGATCTTCGAAGGGTTCAACACTACTCACATTTATAAGACGATTCCTGTCGCGATCGTATAGCCTTCCAAGCGATCCTTCATATATTTCCAAGTCAAACAAGGCTTCATCGAATCAACCATCCATCATAAGGCATCTTGCGGGTCGGGGCACTACAGCCAACACCCTGGCGACCCCCTTCCCAGTCTCTGGCGCCGTCACGTGCTGCCACAGGCCGACCACAGCCGCACCTGAGCGCGCACAGTGCAGACAGCACCCGCACAACACCATCAGCCGTAAAGTCGATTTTACAGCATGATTTTTGCCACCACGCTCATCCGTTCTTTGAGCCATTTTCTCGAATACGAACCTAACATAACCCTCTTCAACTCTGTTCTTTTAATTTGTAAGTAGATGCGTTCGATCGCTCGAAAAATTGACTCAAAGTCGATGAAAATCCTATCCCGAAATAGAGTATAGAACAATTCAAACACCCAAGTTAGAAGGCTAATTAAGGGCAATCCATTAAGAATTTTTAGGAAGTACTTAAACAGTAATTTAGACGACATATAGGACATGGAAAACCTAATATTAGTTTTAATTCTAATTGATTATGCAGTAAATTAATTTAGTATAAAGTTCACAAAAAAATATGTTAAAACTGTTTTCGAAAATTAGAAATTATCCCGATACGACGTGTGCCCCGACAAACTGGGCAACATGGTCGCAATCCATGAGCATCAAAAATGCATATGGATGTTGTCAACGTGTGAGATTCGACGAAGCTCGATTTTGTTGTGCGTGCGCGACGAAATCGAGGCATATCCGTCAAGATACTCCGTATCGACCTCTTTGCAAACTAGACCATAAATTTGTGCACGTTCGTCATCTCGAGAAGAAACTTGCCCCAACAAGACCATATCATTTTTCTAGTTCTGTATGCCAAGTTTGGTCCGATTCTGAGATGGTCGACTGGAATACTGTTTTGGCGGGCCCGCGACCCGATCCGACGAGCAAATTTGTGCACGGCCTACCAGAATCTAACTTTGGATATACGGTTGGGTTCGTATCATCAAACCGAACATGTAGACATATAGTTTGATGACTTTAGAGACTGTAGGTACTGGCATGCTTTTTGGTGCAAAGCGGGTCCAACAACGGACATTATTTTGACTCAAAATTACTGTTTTGCCCATGTATCCAGAATTAGATTATGTGTAGGCTATCCTAGTTAATTTGAATATTCTAAAAATGTTAGCAATGTCTGTTTCAGCATCCAGAGGCATTTGTGGGAGTTTTGATTTTGTGACTCTTTGATTTGACGAGTTATTTACGGGACATGTTGCTACCACCAGGCAAGTATAACTTGCCTTTCTCTACAGTTTATTTACATGCTTATGCTTCTTTCTCTTTGATATATGCATTATCTAGTTTCTTTGATTGATCGTTGATATGAGTTTTCCATCATATTATGCATACTAGTTTACTGGTCTTTTTTATATACCGTCGTGGTTTAACATTATATTTCATATTGGACCTATTCTTCCATGTACTTGATTGATTCGTATCTTAGAGTGAGTGCGTTGTAACTGAATTGCTATTTCCTTATTTTGATTTTCTTAACCTACAAGTCCACACTCGGGGCGAGGGTTGACTGTTTGCACCTGCGAGTCCATACTCGGGGCAAGGATGATTGTCTCAAACTAGTCTGCAAGTCCATACTTGGGGTGAGGTTTAGTGATTTGAACTAACCTAGGAGTCCACACTCGGGACGAGGGCTAGTGATTTGTTCAAACCTGCGAGTCCACACTCGGGACGAGGGTTTGGTATCCGTTGATCTCTTGTTTGCCTGTTTTTTTCCAGCAGTTCACTTATGCGTAGTTGTTCTCATATCTATGTTTTGTAGTCACTTGTCAGTTTTTGTCTCTTTCATATTTATTTCTTTATGCATGATAAACTGTTAGATAGGCATGTTCTAGTATCTTGCTAGTCACCTGAGGACCTGATGATCTTTTTAGGTAGTTGATTGCATGGAGTTAGTTAACTGATCATGATGATAGTTGATACATTTGCAGGATCCAGGTATTACTAGTGATATTACTTTATTATCCTATCACGCTTTATGATCCTTATCATGATATACTCTACTTATTAGCTTAGTTTATAGACTCATGATTTTTCTATGGAGTCTAATCAGACATATATGCTAGTAGGCTGCAGACCATGAACCATAATGTTCATTCTTAATTTATAATCTTCTTGTGGATTGAGATATAGTTTTAACTTACCATATTAGACATTATACCCGATTATGGACAACGTATACTGTCACGCCCCGCTCCCGTAGGAGCGATCGTCCTCGCTAAGGCGTGATGCCGCACGAGCCTAGATTGCGCTCGTGCAAGGCGGGTTCCATAACGGCCGATTTCAGCGGCTGTGACGGGGTCGTCGCACAGAAGTCCCAAGCAGAGACATTGAATCATAGCAGCGGAATTTTAGAACAAAACACAAGTTACTCAAAAGAAGACCTTTATTGATATTGAACAAAGGTTACATTAGGGGCGCAAGGCCAATATTACAATCACTCAAGCTCACTCTTCTCACATTTTACAAGTTCACTCAGCTCTCTCTCATCTCTCAATTACAAGTCTTGATCCAGCGGAAGCTTCGGAAGGCGATGTCCATACATTATGTCCTGTATAAGTCTTCAATCCATGCGACCGCACGCTTCGAATCGCCAAGGAACTCCTGTGCCTCGACGCATCCAAGCGGGCTCCGCGCCACGAGCTTCTACCTGTGCCTGCACATGAACACTGTGTGGGTGTCAGTACTCAACTGTACTGGTGGAGTGAGCTTCTCGCCCACCCATACAAAACCTACACGTTCATTTACTTTGTGCAGCTTAAATCCCTTTTCGATTGTCTTTCTACTCTTACCTTAGGTTCAGTTTTAGGACCGGCGCCTTGGCGCAACTTGTGTGTCAAAACCATCCCGTGCTTGCAATGTCAACGTTACTCATATTTTTGCCTCTAGACCACTTCTCGTGCCACAACGTTAACCTATCAGGTCGTGCTTGCCTTTCGGCCAGAATCAGAGACGCAACTACGCGGTAGTACCCAATTTCCTTACGACCGTGCTATAACTCCTTTGTGCCGTGCCTCGCAACTCAGTGCGACTCAACCATATCGCCACCTTGCGGCCACCCTTTGTTACTTTGATCGCCAACTGACCCAATTAAGACTTGTGGGTTATGTGTCACTTGACTGACTTTGCCTTGCGGCGGTTTCCCGACTTAAACTTCCAAACAACTCAACCAATCCAAAGGCATACACGCGGTTAGCCACTATCTGCCGACATCTATATGAACTTGGTCACTGGCTCCCCGAGCCATAGTGGACTACTCTTTCTTTTTTATTAGACGGGCGTCCCTTTCAGCGCAAGGTAGCTAGCCCCGCTGCAAGTCCCCGCCTAACCCGTGCAAAGCACAGTATTTTTCGTTTCCATATGCCCGCAACGGTCCCGTGGCCTCGGGTTGTCGTGCGGAGAAAACTCTCACCTTGTCGAAAATTGTTTGTTCCATATGCCCGCAGCGGTCCCGAGGCCTCAGGTTGCCGTGTCGGAGAAACTCCCGCTTTGTCGACAAGTTATCCAATGACCATGCAAGACTCGACACAAACTGACGTCTCACACCATCATGCTACCTCTTGTGTTACCATTTCTTTCAGGGCCAAGTTCAATATTTCTTTCTTATGAGACCGCCTCGCCAACATGTAGCCGCGAGGCCTCGCCGACATATAGCCGCGAGCATACTTCTTTCTTGCCCTACTATTTTACTCAACTCAAGAACAATTATTCACAACACTTTCAAACTCAATGAATCAACCGTGGCCCGTGCCTTAAAAACTCTAGGACCGTGCCATCGTGTCTCAAACCGACTTCCAACATACGCGACGCTATCGCCCAAGTCATACTTCATATGACGGGCCTTGGGATCGTGGGACTATTTAACTTGACAACCACAGAAAAAGCGGGACAGCACGAGAAATATCTTAGGTCGATCGGCGTAACATTGCCTAACTTACGCAAGCCTACAACTTAACGAGCAAAGGCTATGCCAAGCCTTGCGTTATGGAAACGTGCATATTTGTCGAACATTCACGCGGACGACGCCTATGACTTAGGCTATTTCATAACTTTGTGTCGAAGACCAACTTTCCTTCTCCCAAGCCACAGGATGAAGGACCGAGTGTCATTTCAAAGCACGCCGTGCACCAACTCTAAGCCGACCGTGGGACGTTTTCCATGTTCTAACTCATTTTGACCTGTCGGGATTATTCCCTTAGCTATGTGGATGCGTAGCTTTTATTATCAAGCCTAACTTGTGCAAGTTGAAAACACGATTTATTATGTGAAGGCAAAGATGAGGAGAGTTCACCGAAACTACCCCACCTGAGCGATGTCTTCGAGTCGCCATTGTAAGGCAAAGCCGAACGCCGTTGACGTTTCGATTCCTCCGATTGACTGAGCGGGACGGGGCACTACAACATACACCACTCAGAACAAGTCTCGTCCTCGAGACTTACTGAGTACTTACTTATTGACTTACCACTTTACTTGCCTTTCTAGAACTCTCGCATACACTACGCCTATGCGTTTCCCTCAATCCGAGCCACGCTCGCACTATCCTCAATCCTTTCTTCAAAACTTACGATCTCAAAATCCTCGACACCTTTCCATTTCCTCAAGTCTCACTTGATTCAACATATCACTTAGTATGGATCGTGCACATATTCTAGGCGTCCCCAAAATATATGCATTTCAGCCAAGCCTTGTGATAGCGAATCCGACATCACCACTCGAGTCGGATCGTGCACGTATTCAAGCGTCCCTGATATACATGCATCTCAACCGAGCTCGCGAGTGGTGCCACCATCACTCCTATCGCTTTTCGCCGGGACGTCTGCCTAATCGCTAGGCTATGTCTTTTGGCTAAGGTCACTCGTCAGCATTGGAATCATAGTTCCCAAACAACAATATCAACACTGACCCCCATCCTAAGGTCAAACCAAGTTGATAGTACGGGGTTTTCTATCCAAGCTCGCATCACTTCGATTTCTAAACATCGAGCATCGATTCCCTACGCACATCCCAACATTCGCCGCACGGGACCTGAGTCATTTAGCAAAGCCATCCTACAACTCACGTTCAACCAAATTCTCCGACGTATCAATATCGCCCGTTCAACAAGCCATCCTGCATAGTCTATCTCTTCGAGCACGTTCGACATAATCTGCCTATCAAATCCTTCCAAGTCAAGCACGCTACTACGTAATTCATCGCTAAACCATAATCCACATTTCACATTTCCGAAGTCGTCTATTCCAATTCACGAAATCGATCACAAGGTCGTCTGACTTAACAATACGTTGCGCCCCGATCTCACGCGAGTCAGATTACCCACGGTGGGCACGAATCACCATGCACGCTCCCGCGGGATAGTCATCCTCATCGGGACATAACTCTTGTTTTGTGTCTAGACTAATTTATTCTCGATGCACAAATTGGACCTACTCAATTCTCAAGTTATTTCATTCACCAATCGTAAGTCTAAACATCCTCAAATTTTCCTTCACATCAAACCGATAAGCCGAGACAACCAAAGTTGCCGCGTCCTGATTTTCCGAGTTCGATCATTCCCGCGACATGAATCACCATGTCAGCGCTCACGCGGAACGATCGCCTCAAATCCGACGCAACGCATGTGCGAGGCTGGAGTTGCACTCGTACAAGACAAGAATGTCAACGCTGCAGTTATCCACGTAACCCTCAAGACACAATCGTTTCATCCAACATTTGTTTCAATCAAGATCCTAAGTATCGCATCCAACCGATCGATAACACTTGCACGATCGTCCTTCGCCGAGTCAGAGTACCCCCGAGTTATCGCATATCGATCTTTGATACGCCTCAATACCATCAATGATATGCGTAACCTGACGATCTTCCTTTGCAACAAGTTCTGAGTCGTGCGAATGGTGCTATCGTTCGACTGGATAATCTCCTCGACATTCAAATCCAAGTTCGATCATTATTCCTCAAACCATTCGCAACATCAATTTCCTCAATTCGCATCATTCCTTTATCAATCGATCGACATCCCTGAGGCTATCGCATACACCACTCAGGGATGAAGTCATTCAACAAATCCTCAAAACTATCCTTTGACTCAAAATTGACTTCCTCAAATTTTCCGTTCGAACCATTCCTCGAATTCCAAGCACGCTTATCTATATCGCATCGACGTTATCGCCGCTCGATAGTACCCCTATCGATAGTCGACTCACTTTACTCAATCGAGTTCAACTCATTCTTGCTCGACACTATTCAATTCCCGCACTCGACTTTTCTAAGGTCGACGTAACTTTGGTGTATATGCCCAGTCCGATTTAGCCAACCGTGCTTGCGCGAACCATGTTTTTATTTTGTTGTCAAAAACTGTTCTCCTATGTTTTTGCAAAATAGATAGACTTATTGTATGGACATCCCGTGGGACAATTGAGAGAGAGCGCACCAACGATTTCAATATGCGGAAGCAACTTTCAGAGTTTGCGGAAGCAACGAGTTAAAGAATTCAATCGGTTATCCAAGGACGTAAAGCCGTGCTCTGATACCATTATGTCACGCCCCGCTCCCGTAGGAGCGATCGTCCTCGCTAAGGCGTGATGCCGCACGAGCCTAGATTGCGCTCGTGCAAGGCGGGTTCCATAACGGCCGATTTCAGCGGCTGTGACGGGGTCGTCGCACAGAAGTCCCAAGCAGAGACATTGAATCATAGCAGCGGAATTTTAGAACAAAACACAAGTTACTCAAAAGAAGACCTTTATTGATATTGAACAAAGGTTACATTAGGGGCGCAAGGCCAATATTACAATCACTCAAGCTCACTCTTCTCACATTTTACAAGTTCACTCAGCTCTCTCTCATCTCTCAATTACAAGTCTTGATCCAGCGGAAGCTTCGGAAGGCGATGTCCATACATTATGTCCTGTATAAGTCTTCAATCCATGCGACCGCACGCTTCGAATCGCCAAGGAACTCCTGTGCCTCGACGCATCCAAGCGGGCTCCGCGCCACGAGCTTCTACCTGTGCCTGCACATGAACACTGTGTGGGTGTCAGTACTCAACTGTACTGGTGGAGTGAGCTTCTCGCCCACCCATACAAAACCTACACGTTCATTTACTTTGTGCAGCTTAAATCCCTTTTCGATTGTCTTTCTACTCTTACCTTAGGTTCAGTTTTAGGACCGGCGCCTTGGCGCAACTTGTGTGTCAAAACCATCCCGTGCTTGCAATGTCAACGTTACTCATATTTTTGCCTCTAGACCACTTCTCGTGCCACAACGTTAACCTATCAGGTCGTGCTTGCCTTTCGGCCAGAATCAGAGACGCAACTACGCGGTAGTACCCAATTTCCTTACGACCGTGCTATAACTCCTTTGTGCCGTGCCTCGCAACTCAGTGCGACTCAACCATATCGCCGCCTTGCGGCCACCCTTTGTTACTTTGATCGCCAACTGACCCAATTAAGACTTGTGGGTTATGTGTCACTTGACTGACTTTGCCTTGCGGCGGTTTCCCGACTTAAACTTCCAAACAACTCAACCAATCCAAAGGCATACACGCGGTTAGCCACTATCTGCCGACATCTATATGAACTTGGTCACTGGCTCCCCGAGCCATAGTGGACTACTCTTTCTTTTTTATTAGACGGGCGTCCCTTTCAGCGCAAGGTAGCTAGCCCCGCTGCAAGTCCCCGCCTAACCCGTGCAAAGCACAGTATTTTTCGTTTCCATATGCCCGCAACGGTCCCGTGGCCTCGGGTTGTCGTGCGGAGAAAACTCTCACCTTGTCGAAAATTGTTTGTTCCATATGCCCGCAGCGGTCCCGAGGCCTCAGGTTGCCGTGTCGGAGAAACTCCCGCTTTGTCGACAAGTTATCCAATGACCATGCAAGACTCGACACAAACTGACGTCTCACACCATCATGCTACCTCTTGTGTTACCATTTCTTTCAGGGCCAAGTTCAATATTTCTTTCTTATGAGACCGCCTCGCCAACATGTAGCCGCGAGGCCTCGCCGACATATAGCCGCGAGCATACTTCTTTCTTGCCCTACTACTTTACTCAACTCAAGAACAATTATTCACAACACTTTCAAACTCAATGAATCAACCGTGGCCCGTGCCTTAAAAACTCTAGGACCGTGCCATCGTGTCTCAAACCGACTTCCAACATACGCGACGCTATCGCCCAAGTCATACTTCATATGACGGGCCTTGGGATCGTGGGACTATTTAACTTGACAACCGCAGAAAAAGCGGGACAGCACGAGAAATATCTTAGGTCGATCGGCGTAACATTGCCTAACTTACGCAAGCCTACAACTTAACGAGCAAAGGCTATGCCAAGCCTTGCGTTATGGAAACGTGCATATTTGTCGAACATTCACGCGGACGACGCCTATGACTTAGCCTATTTCATAACTTTGTGTCGAAGACCAACTTTCCTTCTCCCAAGCCACAGGATGAAGGACCGAGTGTCATTTCAAAGCACGCCGTGCACCAACTCTAAGCCGACCGTGGGACGTTTTCCATGTTCTAACTCATTTTGACCTGTCGGGATTATTCCCTTAGCTATGTGGATGCGTAGCTTTTATTATCAAGCCTAACTTGTGCAAGTTGAAAACACGATTTATTATGTGAAGGCAAAGATGAGGAGAGTTCACCGAAACTACCCCACCTGAGCGATGTCTTCGAGTCGCCATTGTAAGGCAAAGCCGAACCCTGTTGACGTTTCGATTCCTCCGATTGACTGAGCGGGACGGGGCACTACATATACGTATTCGGGTTGGGTTGGAGTCCATTTGATACGTAGCTGGCTTGCACACGTGCTCGCATTCCAAAAAACGGTGACAAGTTGTTGTGGTGGCCCATATAGGTCAGAGCATATCATATTAGTTATGTAATTGTACTGATATGAGACCGCGAATATGATTAAACCCATAGAAATCTCAATCCACACTGCCTTGAAGATTCTCTTAGAAATTTATCTACCATCCTTGAAACTTCGTATTTGTTCTCGATTATTCTTCCTTGCCTTCTCGTACAATTGATTCTCGTCCCTTCCTATTTCGGGGTGACGAATGATCGTATGTCTAGAATTTATCAGAAATTCTTAAGTTATAGTGTAAGTTAGTTTGATTATTGAATTTTGGTTGCTTGATAGATAGGAGAGGATTAGATGCCATATGCCGTAGATATCTATTGGTAGTAATTTTGCAACTAGTGTGCTAGGTTATAAAATTTTATGACATTATGTGTTTGAAGGGGTAGTGTGACCAAAGGTGGATAGAGATTCTAGCGAACTTATCCTTGGTGGTTAGTTAATTGGGAAGAACATTGATGAAGTTTATTATATTTGTTATAAAAAATTTTTAGAAGATAAAATCTATTGAGAATTTGAAGTTTGATGGAGTAGTGTGAGTTATGGTTGCTATATGTTCCCAATCACCTATTTGGTTCTTGGTGATCAAAAAATATTGTTAAAAATATTGATGGAAGTTAGCAGACTGGAATTATGATGATTATATGGCTAGAGGCTATAATATTAGTAGACAATGATTAGAAAAACCTTTAGTGAAATAAGATTAAATTTTTTAAAGTTTTATGATCTTATGGTATTTGTAAATGGCAATAATTTTTTTTATGGGAATTAGTGTTAGAAGAATTGGATAAGATCGAGGATTAATGAAGATGAATGTGCTTGTTCAGCAATCAATAAAGGAGGAAAGAAATTAAGAAGAAGAAAATTAATATAGTACGATTGGATAAATTTTTTTTGTAGTGGAATTTTTTTTGGAAGATAAATTTTGAATATTGGATTTGCATTTTAAAATATTGAGAAAATCCTACTTAATATGTTCTTGTGTCATATGGGTTGATCCAAAGGTGGGTAGAAGTCTTCGAGGATTTGTAGTTACAAAATGACTATGTGAATAATTGATAGCTAGTAGGAACCCGTCTTCTACCATCACTGATGGACTTTTTTTTTCTTAAATTTTGAGGACAAAATTCTTTTAAAGTGGGTAGATTTGTAACCCCTCTTCCCAAAATTTTGAAAATATTAATTATTATTATTTATTTGAATTAAATGGTAATTTTTTGTAATTTATAAATATTTTAATTAAATAGTTATCATGATATATGGCCTTAGTCATGGTTAAGTTTTGGAGTGCCAGATGACTAGAAATCAAGGCACGGATGGTGCAGTGGCGTGCTTTGACTAGTGTATTAGCCATGATAGGGAAGGCCGAGCCATAAGTGTGTCCCAACTTGGAAAACCAGGCTATGTTGTGACATGACCCCTATAAATAATTTAATTAATTATTATTAAGGTTATTAATTTTTAGGTAACTCGGTTGTACCAAACTAGCCCGGACTTGACCCAAATCCAACCAAAGCCCATGTAGGCATGTAGTGACTTCTGTAAAACCCTATATTTTATATTATTATTTTTATTATTTTATTAGACTTAAAAATATATTTATGCAATTATTATTTTTATTTCATTAGAAATGACCTTAGCCATTGTTGTGTTTTGAGCATGAGGCGACCATGAATTTTGGCACGAAAGATGTAGCAGTGTACTTTGACTAGTATATTAGCCATGTCATGGAAGGCTTAGCCATAGTTCAGTCCGAACTAGGAAAACCAGGCCGAGTTGTGAATTGACCCATTTAAATTATTTTAATTAAATATTATTTATTATATTGATTTTTAGATGACCCGGTTGGTCCAAACCAGCCCGAACTGGGCTCGGATCGAACCCAAGCCCATGTAAGCATGTAGTGTGACCAAATGTGACCATGTAGGCATATTTTATGTATATACAAATATTTTCTAAATTATTTTAGAATTTTATGTGCAATTTCTAATTATTTAATTATTCATACTATTATTGGTATTTTATTATTAAATAATATCGTGCAATATTTGTACACATTTTTGGACCCGGATAGGGGTGTGCGGTAGAAGTTCACCCATTGGAAAGATTTTATTAATTTATTATTATTAAAATTTATTTTGCGAAGATTTAATAAACATGTTTTCCTATTTAAATATTATTACTATTTTGAGTTGATTTATTAAGGATTAAATTATATATATATATATATATATATATATATATATATATATATATATATATATATATATATATATATATATATATATATATATATGCTCAAATATATTAAATAATTAGATAGTTGACTTTAAATGGTATCTGGATTTTAAATAGATTTTTTTGGTGTATATATGGATATATATAGATATATATATACATATTTAAGATGATTGATTGAAAAGAAAAGAAAAAGACAAAGAAAAAGAAAAAGAAAAAGAAAAATAAAATATTAGTAATAACCAACTTGCTTTGGCCGCCCACTTTTGTTCCCACACAGCAGCTATTATGCTTGGCCGCCCCTATTGTAGCAAGTAACATCAACATATAAGAAGGGGCCACCCCCTTTACTAGCAGCAACACTTTATAGCCGACCCCACTTCCCCTTTTTAAATATATATATACATACATATATTTATATGAACTAAACCCTAATCAAATTCCTCTCTCCTCCTCTCTCCTCCCACTCCTCGACGTGCGTGCCAACCTCGCCGGAGCGACAACATCTCCGCCTTCCGATCGTCGCGGCGATAATAACAACAATAAAACAACAGATTCTCACTTTAAGCATCCGGAGTCATCTGCGGGATTTAGCTTTTCTTGCTTCGTTTATTTGTTTGTTCGAGCTACTGGATTATTCTCTTTTGCACATAATCTCAGGCAAGATACCTTGCCATTATACTGTTTATATTCAGTTTATATTTTATTACATATCACTGTTCATTTATTTCCAGTTCTTACAGTTCTTGATTTACTGTCTGCTCAGTGATATTAGATGTACTTGTTATTATCTTTTGACTGCATATGGACTTAGAGTTAAGAGACTACCGTCTGTAGTGTATCGCATATACTTTGACACAGTTGTACCACGAGGATGTATGAGATGAGTAGCATGTAGAGGTTCTTGCGTGTGGGCTGATCCCCCATGCGCATGCGTTAGGACTAACTGCTAATAGAGGCATGTTAGGGGACTTAGCAGTTAGTAGAGGTATATGAGTCATGGATGTGACTCTGTTAGACATTGGGTGGGAAGAAAAGTTTCTTAACGTATGGGCCAAGTATGCACTTCCCTATTGTCGGTTATCTCCGCGGGAGATACGGTCCTGGATCCTGATACTGATTTACTGCTGGCCTCTGACATTCGATGAATGTTTTGCTTTGAGGTCCCTGGTATCCTGATGGGCCATACCTGAGATTACTGCTACTGAGCCAGAGTGCCCATGCGTTGGAGGTTTGTTCTTAACTGCATAAATACTGTAGTACGGTTAGATTACCTTATTGTCATCTTGTCACTTATTTCGATTTGTGACATATTATATATTCAGTTTATTATGGCATGTTCTTTATGTATCTTGTTACGTCCCTCTGAGGATCTGGTTATCTCTCCAGGTGTGTATGCTTCTGTGATATTGCAGGTGTTCTAGCCGAGGTCGCGATCTTCTCTATTCCTTCGGAGATGATGTGTCTTGGGTCTTTCTTTGCTACTCCCGCCAAATCATTTCCATGTATATTTTCCTTACTTGTTGGTAATGGATTTGTTTTCGCCCAACGTATTGTACAAAGACTTATTACAGTTGATTATATGATATCTTTTATTCTTCATTTGTGGATGAGATTAGATTACTCTTGGTTTACTGTATTTTACAGCTTATGTATTCATACGAGGTTTCCATATATTGGAGTATACTTCGTATGTATGCAGCTGGCATGGACATGCACCTAGTCCTAAGTATTTTGGGAATGGGGCGTTACATATTTTTGTGGTGGCCCATGCAGGTCGAGTTTGTCACTTCGGTTACGTTACTGTACCGATGTGAGCCTGCAACATAGGATTAGAATCTAGGAATCTCATCCATACAGCTTGACCTCTTCCCTTGGCTTCAAATTTCGGACTCTCGTTCGACTTCCTTGAATTGTATCTTGCTTGATTCCTTTCTACCGTCGGTTCTTATTTTCGTGCTTAGTATCAACTAGAAAGATGAATACACTAGTATATGCTCATAGGTCAAATACATGGCTAGAATGGTTATATTGGCAATTGGAATACATTCAAGACTCTAATTGAGTTAAAAAGGCTTTTAGTGTGATTTAATGATTAGTAATCGGTAAAGTAGGATATTACCATGGAAAGTTTTAACCTTGAGATTTCTAAAGTAGTAAATACCAGAGGATTTATAGAATTTCATACTTGGTTTAAGAAATTGATTTGATTTTCGAGTTGTAAGATTTATGATTTATTGAATTATAGTTATACACCTTAGAACAGTTATAAATTTGGTTTGAAAATGATCTTAGATTTTAAATGTGGCAGTATAAAATATTTAAATTTAAGTCATACAACTTATAATTTTTGTGTTTAGTAAATTTTGAATTTTAAGTGAAAGTAATGATGGCGAATTTTGGTTTAAAATATTTGAAAGTTATGAAAATAATTTTTGAGAAATTTTTATTTTAAATGGTGTCCTATGATTGAGGATTTACAAATCTATTTAGATTTTTGGTAAAAAAAAGATTTTGACTGATGAGATTATTTGAAAATTTAGTTTAATGTGGGATTGCTAATATTAAAATTTTTGGGAGAATTTCGAAGGATGTGATAGAAAGTTATTTTGATTGATTAAAGAAAGTTACCATTTAAAAGTTATAATTTTGTTGAAATAACTTAGCATGAATAGAAGTTACAATTGATGAGAGCATTGAGCTTAATATTTGAGATTGCTTTTAATATGCTAAGAGTTTTATTATGAGTTATTGGAAAATTTTAGAGTGTTAAATTTTTGATTGATTGTGAAATTTTTATGGATTCGTAAATTATGAACTCTTGAGTTAAATAGTTGAATTTAAACGTTAATTTTAAAAAAAGTCAGTAGTGACATGATAAAAATTTGCTTTGAGATTTATGAAAGTGATTTAAATTTTTGTCATGATAAATTTGAATGGCTTGGAGTGAGTACAAATTTTGGTGGTTAATTTTTTTATATTTATTTAGAAATTGTTGGAGGAAACTTGAGTTTTCAATTTTAATATTAGGCCACCAAGATAGCCCTAATAAATTGAAAGTATTCCATACTAAATACCATGTCACTCATGGCCATGATAGTAGTATATACACAAGCGTTGCTAGTCATCTACCAACTATATTGTATCTCAATCTTTACTTACTCGACCTTCCTTTAATTCTAGATCTTTTAATTGCGACCTTCTAATCCATTTGCAATTTCAATAATGAGTTAATGGTTCCTTAACTGTATTCATCTAGGAGACTATCTTCTCTCCGGAATTGTGTTCCTAAATTATTTTTTCTAGATTTTCTAATTAATTTTATTTCATGCTTTAATATGAGCTTCTTTATTTTTGTGCATTAATTACCACCTCGTAAACTCCCACTTTCTATTTTTGATCTTCTGGCGTCCCCTACCGTGACTTGTATATTTGGAGCACAACACTAGACTTTTCCTTCCAATAAATTTCATATGTAAGACATAGACGAGCATACCTTCATGTAGATATATCATGTCCCACTAAAATACGTCTCCTTGTACACTATTTTCATGGTATGACCTTCTGGTCAAAATGGCCAAACTATAACCTCTACCATGACACCAAAATACTTCCTGACTTCAATTTAGAGATCCAACCTTGGCTCAATCCATTAACCCGATATGTGAATATGTTCTACTAAATCCCTAAATGCTGAACCTTGTGCCTTACCGTGATTGCTTGACCATTGTCCCATCATACTACTAGTTTAATTCTTGTAAGTTGGGTAGAATACCTCACCACTTAGCAAACCTTTTTCTTTGTGAACCACATTGGTAAGTTCCCTTAGACTATAAATTCAGAGGACCCTGTTGACACAAAGTCACTGTCAACCAAATATTGATAACATTGACTAAATAATACTTGTAATAATTCAATATGACACACGACGACTACATCCAGCTCAAGTCAGACGACAGCTCAGTTTTGCAATTTCAAGTCATTGTTGAGTCTGTATTTTTATATTTATTAAGTCTAGACTGATGTAAGCTGAGTTGTGCTGAGCTCTTGAGACTTAACCTATAACCTACCCAAAATCCATAAGCTTCACACATCCAAATAAGCCCATTGGACCTTAAGACCTATTCTGTGCTCTGGAGACAGAGTTCGGGCCGAACTCTGCCTCCACACAGAGTTCGGGCCGAACTCTGTCCCCTAAAAATTAGCACCCTAATTTTTAGGGTTGGCTGGTTGCTAGTTGTCCAACGGCCAAATATTTGAAAATTTCTACCAGAATTCTGGCCGAATTATGCCTTCTAGTATCCTATAAATAGGCCATGAATTCTCTTATTTTCATTCATCAAATCTTCTCTTCTCTTCTCTCTAAAGCTCAATACAAGCTATACCCTTCTTCATCTACTAGCCACAAGCTCCCTAAGCCTCAAGTGCTCAGCATTGTTCAGTTAGGAGTTTGTGCAAGAGTTCAAGAAGTCGCTTGGAAAATTCCAAGCATCGCCACTGTGATCCTTTGTAAGAAGTTGACGTGCTCTTCTGAAGAAAAGACACGGGGTGTAACTACTATTTCACAAATAGTGGATTTAATCCTGAGCTAGAGTTCTCAGGCCTGGACTAGCCCTCCACAAGGGAAATCAGGTTAAAATCGGCTGTGTTTACGTATACTTTCTTGCTCCTTATTTATTTTCGCATTTACTTTGATTAATTTTAGCTTGTGAAAGAGTTTATTTTTTAATTGGCTATTATCGCTATAAACTCTATTCACCCCCCCCTCTAGAGTTGCCATCTGTTCTTCAATTGGTATCAGAGCTCTGTTCTCTCACAAGGACTAACATCCTAGAGCTGATCCATGGCAACCACACAATCCTTGATTTCCAATCATGGTGAAGGGCAGTCCACTCATAGGCCTCCCCTATTTGATAGAACTAACTACACATATTGGAAAACAAGGATGAGCTTTTATCTCAAGTCGCTAGACTTTGACCTGTGGACTATCGTCACCGATGGTTATAAAAAGCCCGCCAGGATAGTTGTCAATGGTGATCTCGTTGAGAAACCACATAAAAAATATTCTGACGAGAAAAAGAAACAGGCAAGTCTCGACGCGAGAGCTATTAATGCTTTATTCTGTGCTATAGACAGGAATGAGTTCAACAGGGTCTCAACATGCACCACCTCTCACAAAGTATGGAAACTTCTAGAAGTGACGCATGAAGGAACCACCCAAGTCAAGGAATCAAAGATAAGCCGTCTCACGCAAGAATATGAGGCTTTCAAGATGAAGCCAAACGAGACGATCACGCAAATATTCACAAGATTCCTCGACATCATCAATCCCCTGTCTTCGCTCGGCAAACAATATTCAAATCACGAGAAGATTCGAAAGCTACTTAGGGGACTCCTAAAGATTTGGAACCCTAAGGTGACAGCTATCATAGAAGGAAATGATCTCACAACCATGTCCATGGAGACCTTGATGGGAAAGCTGATGACTCATGAGCTTGACCTCAAGGACTTCGAAGAGCCTACTCCTAAGGCTAAGGAGATCGCACTCAAAGCTCACCGACGGAGGGCTGACCCCGAAAAGACGGATGACGAGAACTCAGAAGGTGATGATCAAGCTCTCCTTGTCCGTAACTTCAAAAAATTTCTTCGCTTCAACCGAAGAAAGAAGGAACCACAAGAAGACGACGAAGAAGAGCCAACCTGCTACGGTTGCAAGAAGACGGAACACGTCCGAAAAGACTGTCCATTCTTAAAGAAGAGCAACCATTATGAGAAGCCATACAAGAAGACCTCTTCAAAGAAATATGCCAACATGAGCATTTGGCATGAAAGAGAAGCTAGTGAATCCGAGGAAGAAAAGGATTCTCCTCAAGATGCTGCAAACGTGTGCCTAATGGCAACGTCCGACAAGGTATCAAACGAAACTCTTGATGACTTCACTTTTGATGAACTTGGTGATGCTTTTACCGATTTACTTGATGATCATAAAAAGGTCATTGGTAAATATAAACATGCCAAAGAAAAGATCAAAAGTCATGAAGTCAAAATTCAAAGACTTTCTTTACTGCTTGATAACATTAGAGACACTTCACCCACGGATGTCACAAATGAGGTATCTAAGCTTAAAATAAGCTTACATGATGCCAAAGCACGCATTGAACAACAAACACAAGAAATCACGACACTCAACACGGAGCTTGCAGAAGAAAAGAGTAGACACAAGATTTCTATTACTAAGATATATGGTTTGAATGCTAAGGTTACTGAACTGTAGGCTGTCTCTAAGAAATTAGAGACTAAATTGGGAAAACAGGTTGCTCAACCTCAAACCCAATCACATGAGACACACAAAACATGACACTACTCATACTAGTCAACCACGTCATCCACATCCTGCTCATAATCATGCTTACATATACACACACTTTTATAATGCACACAAACCACGTGCACGTAGAAATAATTATCATATGTCACAAAATCATCATGCTACACATAGATACAATTATTACCACGTTGCACAAAAACAAAATCACCATCACTCTACATATAGACATCATCACCATGCTATTCAATATAGATATCATCACCATGCTACTCCTTATAGATATTATCACCATACGACTCCACATCACTCTACATATAGACATTATCACCATGCTAATTCTACATATCATCATACTTCTTCTCATCACTCTACTTATAGACATCATATGCATGCTCCTAACATAAATAGGAATGCTACATGTACTTATTGTGGTTTACATGGACACATTTTACCACAATGTAGAATTAGAAGATTAGTAGATAGAAAGATATATGCATAGTTTCCAAAAACTAACTTTTTAGGACCCTCAAGAACTTGGGTACCAAAGGTCACATCTACTCTTGATGTAGGTGGACCTTCCCTCCTCAACTAAGAGTAAGTAGATTCTCGATAGTGGATGCTCGCGGCATATGACGGAAGACGCAAATCTTTTCGTATCACTATCGATGAAGAGAGAAGGATATGTATCCTTCGGTAACAACCTAAAAGGTTATATTATAGGTAATGGTATTATTGGTCATCCTCCCTCACCCATAATAAAGGATGTCTGCCTAGTGACCGAGTTAAAGAATAACCTGCTCAGCATTAGTCATGTTGTTGACCATGGATATGACATTAACTTTGGACAAAACAAATGCCTTATTTATGATAGGTCAACGGGAGACATTGCTTTTGAAGGGATAAGAGAGGATAATATTTATATTTTTTATTTGTTTATAGATACTAACAATGCAGGTAGATGCCTATATGCTCATAAGGATGAAAGACTATTATGGCACCAGCGTCTTGGTCATGCCAACATAGATACTATATCCAGGCTATCGACCAAGAAGCTAGTTAGAGGCTTGCCCGACATCACATTCAAAAAAGACACGGTATGTGCCGAATGCGAATTGAATAAGGAAACTAAGTCCTCATTTTATTCTATAAACTCTGTAAGTACTTCTAGACCTTTGCAACTTCTCCATATGGATTTATTTGGCCCTAGTAGAGTAGCCAGTCTTGGTGGAAAACTCTACGCCTTTGTTATTGTTGATGATTTCTCTAGATTTACTTGAGTTTTTTTCTTACAAATAAAAGTGATGCTATTTTATTTTTCAAGATTTTTGCAAAGAAAGTTCAAAACGAAAAAGGCTACATGATTACTCGAATCCGAAGTGATCATGGAGACGAATTCGAAAATTCTGATTTTGAAAAGTTTTGTGATTCTAATGGTTTTGATCATGAGTTTTCTTGTCCAAGAACTCATCAACAAAATGGTATTGTGGAGTGGAAGAATAGGACTCTTGGCGATATGGCTAGAGTCATATTGAACAAATTTTTACTTTCGAAATACTTTTGGGCTGAAGCTGTCAGTACAGCATGCCACATTTTAAATAGGGTGCTTATTCGTCCTATTACGTAGAAAACACCCTATGAGCTTTAGTTTGGGAGAACCCCAAATGTTTCTTATTTTAAAGTTTTTGGTTGTAGATGCTTTATCCTTAACACCAAAGACAACTTAGGCAAATTTGATGCCAAAGATGACGATGGTATTTTCCTTGGCTATGCAGCCAAGAGCAAGGGATATAGAGTTTTTAACAAACGCTCATTAATTGTGGAAGAGTCTACAAATATGACTTTTGATGAAGATAACAGTACAGCAGCTACTCTTGATGATGATGTTGAGCCATCAACTTCTACTCCAATGAATACCACAACCGAAATCAATTCTCTGGAGGGCTTGCCAAAGAAATTCTCTTTCAAGCCGTCACATCCAGAAAATTTGGTAATATGTGAGGTTTCACGTGGAGTAACTACTAGATCATCATTAAGAGACTCTATTACTAGTACTGCCTTTATTTCACAAATTGAGCCAAAAAATATTTTAGAAGCTTTTAATGATGAATTTTGGATTTCTGCTATGCAAGAAGAACTCAACCAATTCGAGAGGAGCCAAGTATGGGAACTTGTTCCTAGATCGGCAAATCACTCGATCATTGGCACTAAATGGGTTTTTAGAAACAAAGTAAATGAAGATGGTTCAGTCACACGCAACAAAGCTCGTCTAGTAGCCCAAAGATACAACCAAGAGGAAGGTATCGACTACGATGAGACGTATGCTCCTGTTGCTAGATTGGAATCCATTCGGATGCTTTGTGCATTTACAAATTTTCAAAATTTTAAATTATTTCAAATGGATGTTAAAAGTGCTTTCTTGAATGGATTTATTAAGGAGAAAGTTTATGTGAAACAACCTCCTGGCTTTAAAAATCACAAATTTCCCGACCACGTGTTCAAGCTAAAGAAAGCGCTGTATGGCCTCAAACAAGCCCCTAGAGCTTGGTATGAATGGCTAAGCAATTTCTTGCTTGAGAAAGGTTTTTCAAAAAGGAAAATTGACACCACACTTTTCATAAAATCTTTTAAAGACACTATTCTTTTAGTACAAATATACGTAGATGATATAATATTTGGTTCTACTGATGAAACCTTTTGTCAAGATTTTGCCAAGTGTATGCAGACCGAGTTTGAGATGAGCATGATGGGGGAGCTCAACTACTTTCTTGGGCTGCAAGTCAAACAAATGTCAAATGGAACCTTCATCTGTCAGTCGAAGTATACAAAGGACATACTGAAGAAATTTGACCTTGACAACGTCAAACCAATCAGCACTCCAATGGCTACTTCAACCAAACTTGAACCAGATGATAGCGGCAAACCCATTGACCAACGTAAGTATCGAGGTATGATAGACAGTCTACTCTATTTAACTGCTAGTCGCCCTGATATTATATTTAGCGTTTGCCTGTGTGCTAGATATCAAGCAAATCCTAAGGAATCACACATGACCGCTGTTAAGCGTATCTTTCGATACCTTATGGGTACGGTTACAGTGGGCCTATGGTATCCCAAGTCAACATCATTTAACCTCATTAGTTACTCTGATGCTGATTTTGTTGGATGCAAGGTCGACCGTAAAAGTACGAGCGGTACGTGTCATTTATTAGGAAAGGCTTTAGTCTCTTGGTTTAGCAAAAAGTAGAATTCTGTCGCACTATCTACAACAGAAGCTGAATACATCACAGCTGGGCGTTGTTGTGCACAAATTCTGTGGATGAAGCAAACCCTTGAAGACTATAACTTATCTTTCATGCACATTCCAATCTTTTGTGACAACACTAGTGCTATAAATCTCACTAAAGACCCCATTTGTCACTCACGGACGAAGCACATTAAAATTTGTCACCACTTTTTGCGTGATCATCAGCAAAATGGCACGATTAACTTAGAATTTATTGACACTGATCATCAGTTAGCAGATTTCTTTACAAAGCCATTATCCGAAGAGCGCTTCAATTTTCTTTGTCGTAAACTTGGAATTTTAGATGAAGCTATTGTAAATTAAAATAAACCTTCGTAAATATCGAGTATATCTTGATTCTCTTATGATGAACTTGCTATGGGTACAAGCCGAAAGGGTCCTTCTGACAACAAGGCATAAAAGCCTAAGCGACACGGTGCACTAGTCCTCAGGACTACCGCTAGCTGGGATCCGGCCCCTGCAGCTAACCCATGGCAGCTTCAAAATATTGAATTGTGATATAATTTCTTATTTATTATACGGTTCATTTTTATTTATCACATGCTGAAATACTAATTTTTCAACTTCATATTGCCGCTTCATGTTCACTATCTGTTATTCGTTGTTTATCACTTGGATCTTTTCCTGTATTTATACTCACATTCATTTTTGGTCTTTCTGACTTAACCAATTTTTCTTCATTTCTGCCTGATTCCTGTTCTGTGACCAGAATCCAGAATTCGGGCCGAACTCTGCCATTACCAGAGTTCGGGCCGAATTCGGTCTGGCTGTCCCAGAACCGGGAACAGCCTCAGCCGTTGATCATATTTTAGATCCAATGGCCATTATTAATTCCGACCAATTGAAACCCTTCATATATTTTCGGGTTCTTCTCCCTCTTCACCTCCATTACCACCTTTTCTACTTCTCCAACCTCCTTTTCTCAAAACCCTAACCCTAATTTCTCCTTTCTAGAGCTCATCTCTTCCCAAAACTCAAGGAGAAGGCTTCTTTTTCAATTCTCCTTTATTTTTCATCACTTGTTTGAGGTATAATTTCATACTTTTCTATATCTCAATTTCCTTCATTATCTTTATTGTGTTATGGCTCCACGTTTGTTCAACCGCGGGAAGAGACTTCGGACTGAGGGAGCATCCTCGTCGAAAGCTCCTCCTCGCGTTGAACCGCCCGTTGCACCACCCGTTGCACCGGCCGTTGAACAACAACCACCAATCTATCCGTTGTTCAATCCTCCACGTCCGCATGACCCAAACACTTTTGACGACCGAATTTTTGTATCACTAGACGCATCAAACGATTGGTTTAGTGATTTTCGGACACGTCCGGTGTTGCGGGACACCCTATCAACTTTACTATATTCTCACAATATGATGCACTATTTCATGACCTTTGCCTTGATGAACTTGTTACCACAAATTCGGTCATTTATCGTAGTGCTATTCAAATGTTCTACTGCAACCTAACCCATGATGATACACATATTTATTCACGGGTTGCAGGAATTGATGTCTCTTTTGACGATTTCGAATTGGCCGAATATCTTGAGCTTCAAGAGCCTAACTCAGGGGAAAAGCTTGTTGAAGCTCGATCTTTTCAATTTCCCGAAGGAATTTCACTTGAAAGCTTCAAGGACGACTTGTGTAGCCCTAACACACGTCCTCGTAAGCTTTTGGCTAAATATCTCAATCCCTATTTCTATGAACTTCATCGGATCATTTTTAACACCATTCTACCTAAAGCGGGTTCCACCGATGAAGTTACTTATTTTGAAATCTCGACATTGTATCATCTCCACTTTCATGTTCCCTTTAATCTTCTACGTACCATGATGGACTGGATGATTAACTGTAGGAAGAAACCAAGATCTTTGGTTTATGCATTATACCTTTCTATGATCTTTCGTACGTTTCATGTACCTCTTGATGAGTGTCCATTCTTACCTGCCCCTGCCTTCCTCTCTAAGGCAATGAGGCTTCAGGCGGCCGTTGGCTCACCAGTCGTGTCTGAGCATTCTGATGATAAGCCAGATGCCCCTACTCTTGGACAGGATCCTCCTCATTCTCCTGCCACTCTCGAGTCTCTTCAGACTATGCTCCGAGATTGCTTCACCTTGGAGGACGATCGTTGGACTCAGCTGGATTACCGAACTACCTTGCAGATGAGTGCCATCAGCAACTCGCTGCATGATATTCGGTATTCCATGTCTCGTCATCCTTCCATGTCCATTCCTATGGAGTGAGACCCTGGTCGTGAGGGATATCGTATTGATGACCCTTGGGTCATTCGCTACTTGGATCCAGATGCAGCCTTCGTGGACCCTCGTCGCTCCTTTACTGATCCATCGGACGATGCTGGGCCTTCACGAGCTCAATGATGGATATGGACTGCTCCCTGCTACTGCTACTGCAACTGAGGATCATGGATTATGGTTTATGCATTTTGCTTTTAGTTGCTTTTCTGTACTTGGTTTGTATTAGACTTATTATGGGTTGTGACTTTTGAGACTTTGGTAGTTCTATCAGTTTATGTCATTTCTATTATGACTCTTGAGACATTTGGTCGTTATATCAATTTATATACAGTTTCTTCTCTTATCTTTTGGTGTGTTTGCCAGTTATTACTTGTTTATCTTAAATTGCTAAATGCCAAAAGGGGGAGATATGTATATTCTATATTCTTTTTGTCTATATGTGCTTTTGGAAGAATGTTCTTATCAGGCCAACAAGATACATTGTTTATTGGGGAGCTATTTTTCAGCTCGGCACTGATTATGGGGGAGCTATGCTTTTTGTCTTTACATGTGTCCAGGTATGAATATTGAATATACAATTATTATTTTATCAATTATCAATATGGGGGAGATTGTTGACACAAAGTCACTGTCAACCAAATATTGATAACATTGACTAAATAATACTTGTAATAATTCAATACGATACACGACGACTACATCCAGCTCAAGTCAGACGACAGCTCAGTTTTACAATTTCAAGTCATTGTTGAGTCTGTATTTTTATATTTATTGAGTCTAGACTGATGTAAGCTGAGTTGTGCTGAGCTCTTGAGACTTAACCTATAACCTACCCAAAATTCATAAGCTTCACACATCCAAATAAGCCCATTGGACCTTAAGACCTATTTTATGCTCTGGAGACAGAGTTCGGGCCGAACTCTGTCCCCTAAAAATCAGCACCCTAATTTTTAGGGTTGGCTGATTGCTAGTTGTCCAACGGCCAAATATTTGAAAATTCCTACGTGAATTCTGGCCTAATTATGCCTTCTAGTATCCTATAAATAGGCCATGAATTTTCTCATTTTCATTCATCCAATCTTCTCTTCTCTTCTCTCTAAAGCTCAATACAAGCCATACCCTTCTTCATATACTAGCCACAAGCTCCCTAAGCCTCAAGTGCTCAGCATTGTTCAGTTAGGAGTTTGTGCAAGAGTTCAAGAAGTCGCTTAGAAAATTCCAAGCATCGCCACTGCGATCCTTTGTAAGAAGTTGACGTGCTCTTCTGAAGAAAAGGCACGGGGTGTAACTACTATTTCACAAATAGTGGATTTAATCCTGAGCTAGAGTTTTCAGGCCTGGACTAGTCCTCTACGAGGGTAACCAGGTTAAAATCGGCTGTGTTTGCGTATACTTTCTTGCTCCTTATTTATTTTTGCGTTTACTCTGATTAATTTTAGCTTGTGAAAGAGTTTATTTTTTAATTGGCTATTATCGCTATAAACTCTATTCACCTCCCTCTAGAGTTGCCATCTGTTCTTCAGACCCTACCTTATCTAGTCTACCAAGCCATAAATGAGAAACACTAGGACAACTGTATAGGCCCAAACTTCGGGCGAGCCTTGATTTTAAAAAGATCTTGGACTATTTAAAAATTTCTTTATCAGTACCTTCCTTGCTCATATTTTGACTATCTCATACTGCTAATATAGCTTCAGTTTTGCAAGCTTATTTAATTATCAAGCTTGATCTTGACATATTTTATTGGGTGCACCCACTAACATATTGTCTAATCAGAACCGGTACATGATGGTCTGATCAACCTATTGCACTTTGGTTCGCTTTTTATGAATTATTCTACATGGATGGAGACATTGTTAAACCTGCCTTCGGGTCTCGTCCCGACAGTATTGGCAACTCTCATTTGAATTATTTCCGTCACCTATGAACCACGTATTCGTACTCGATAGCATCGTCCTTGAACTCTTTATTATTTTTACTTTACTTATATTAGAAAGACCAGACACTGTATATGATAGATAGATGTAAGATATCACCTTTAGTTTTTCTATCAGTTATTTTAACACGAATTTAGATATCCACCGACCAACTCATGTGGCTATATCCTCACCTTAAACTCTTCTTCTCTCCAATCCTAGAAATTTCATTGTGCCTTTCCAACCCCTCTTGAACGCACGAGAGTGATTCTAATCATCACTTAATCAAACCCTCGACCAAGACGATTAGTGTCCAGTTCTCTCTTAAGGAATCACATCTCCTAAATGTCTAATTTATTCTCTTTGGCCTACTCAATTCCTTACTGTTCTCTAAAATTGGATATTCAAAATTTTGCTACCTTCATTAGAAACCCTAATTCAATTCCATAACCATGATATATTTTTGTATATATCGACTCCACAATTTTCTATTGCATGGTGGTGTTGAACGCCGTTTTATCGCCTCCTCCAAAATTTAATTGTATTTTGGTATTGACGAACCCTTCCTATCCCTCAACCCTATCTACCCTATTAATCCTAAATTTCGAGGATAAAATTCTTGTAAGTTGGGTAGGATGTAAAACCTCCTAATTATTATTATTATTATTTTTATTATTTTATTAGACTTAAAAATATATTTATGCAAATTATGATTTTTTATTTCATTAGAAATGACCTTAGCCATTGTTGTGTTTTGAGCACAAGGCGACCATGAATTTTGCCACGAAAGATGTAGCAGTGTGCTTTGACCAATATATTAGCCATGTCGTGGAAGGCTTAGCCATAGTTCAGTCCGAACTAGGAAAACCAGGCTGAGTTGTGAATTGAACCATTTAAATTATTTTAATTAAATATTATTTATTATATTGATTTTTAGATGACCAGGTTGGCCCAAACCAGCCCGAACTGGGTCCGGACCGAACCCAAGCCCATGTAAGCATGTAGTGTGACCAAATGTGGCAATGTAGGCATATTTTATGTATATACAAATATTTTTTAAATTATTTTAGATTTTTATGTGCAATTTCTAATTATTTAATTATTCGTACTATTATTGGTATTTTATTATTAAATAATATCGTGCAATATTTGTACACATTTTTGGACCCGGATAAGGGTGTGCGGTAGAAGTTCACCCATTGGAAAGATTTTATTAATTTATTATTATTAAAATTTATTTTGCGAAGATTTAATAAACATGTTTTTCTATTTAAATATTATTACTATTTTGAGTTGATTTATTAAGGATTAAATTATATATATATGTAGATATGCTCAAATATATTAAATAATTGGATAGTTGACTTTAAATGGTATCTGGATTTTAAATATATTTTTGGTGTATATATGGATATATATAGATATATATATACATATTTAAGATGATTGATTGAAAAGAAAAGAAAAAAAAAAAGAAAAAGAAAAAGAAAATATTAGTAATAACCAACTTGCTTTCGCCGCCCACTTTTGTTCCCACACAGCAGCTATTATGCTTGGCCGCCCCTATTGTAGCAAGTAACAACAACATATAAGAAGGGGCCACCCCCTTTACTAGCAGCAACACTTTGTAGCCGAACCCACTTCCCCTTTTTAAATATATATATACATACATATATTTATATGAACTAAACCCTAATCAAATTCCTCTCTCCTTCTCTCTCCTCCATCCTCCTCCCACTCCTCGACGTGCATGCCAGCCTCGCCGGAGCGACAGCATCTTCGTCTCCCGATCGTCATGGCGACAACAACAACAATAAAACAACAGATTCTCACTTTAAGCATCCGGAGTCATCTACGGGATTTAACTTTTCTTGCTTCGTTTATTTGTCTGTTCGAGCTACTGGATTATTCTCTTTTGCACATAACCTCAGGCAAGATACCTTGCCATTATACTGTTTATATTCAGTTTATATTTTATTACATATCTCTGTTCATTTATTTCCAGTTCTTACAGTTCTTGAATTACTGTCTGCTCAGTGATATTAGATGTACTTGTTATTATCCTTTGACTGCATATGGACTTAGAGTTAAGAGACTACCGTCTGTAGTGTATCGCATATACTTTGACACAGTTGTACCACGAGGATGTGTGAGATGAGTAGCATGTAGAGGTTCTTGCGTGTGGGCTGATCCCCCATGCGCATGCGTTAGGGCTAACTGCTAATAGAGGCATGTTAGGGGACTTAACAGTTAGTAGAGGTATATGAGTCATGGATGTGACTCTGTTAGACATTGGGTGGGAAAAACAGTTCCTTAACGTATGGGCCAAGTATGCACTTCCCTATTGCCGGTTATCTCCGCGGAAGATACGGTCCTGGATCCTGATATTGATTTACTGCTGGCCTTTGACATTTGATGAATGTTATGCTTTGAGGTCCCTGGTATCCTGATGGGCCATACATGAGATTACTGCTACTGAGCCAGAGTGCCCATGCGTTGGAGGTTTGTTCTTAACTGCATAAACACTGTAGTACGGTTAGATTACCTTATTGTCGTCTTGTCACTTATTTCGGTTTGTGACATATTATATATTCAGTTTATTATGGTATGTTCTTTATGTATCTTGTTACGTCCCTCTGAGGACCTGGTTATCTCTCCAGGTGTGTGTTCTTCTGTGATATTGCAGGTGTTCTAGCCGAGGTCGCGATCTTCTCTATTCCTTCGGAGATGACGTGTCTTGTGTCTTTCTTTGCTACTCCCGCCAAATCATTTCCATGTATATTTTTCTTACTTGTTGGTAGTGGATTTGTCTCCGCCCAACGTATTGTACAAAGACTTATTACAGTTGATTATATGATATCTTTTATTATTCATTTGTGGATGAGATTAGATTACTTTTGGTTTACAGCATTTTACAGCTTATGTATTCATACGAGGTTTCCATATATTGGAGTATACTTCGTATGTATGCAGCTGGCATGGACACGCACCTAGTCCTAAGTATTTTGGGACTGGGGCTTTACAACTTCAGAGACATCTATATAGGTGTACATTATTGTATACATATATGTTTTGAACTAGTGGGCTAAGTAAATATTTTTTCAAATATTTGATGTATGTACGTATATAAAATAAAAGTGTTATTCGATGTTAAAATTTGTCATCTTATTTTGGAAATATGTTAATCGATGCCAAGAATCCCTTCTTAGATTTTTAAATTTATAGGAGTGCTTGCGTGTATAGAAAGGTATACTAACACTATATATAATAGGTTTATCTATAAATTTATATAATAAATGAGTGGGAATTTTATGTTTAATTCTATTTTTAGAAAATAATATTGAATAATATTCTACTGGGTTTTATCATATTATATATATTCCAGGAGGGCACCCCGTATGTTTAGCTAAATATCTATACCTAAATGTATAAATATATAAACAAATATATAGATATATCTAGATTTATATATATACATAAAGAAGAAAATAGGAATAATAATAATATGAAATAACAAAACAAAACACAGTTCTGTTCTAACCCAATAGAACCCAGAGGCCGACCCCCCAATCCGATAGCACACAACCGACCCTATATGTACAAAACCGAGAGAGGGAGAGTTAATAAACTCTAAAACCAAATCCTAGGTCGCCAACACCCTGGCGACCCCCTTTCCAGTGTAATGCCCCGCTCTGCACGAGGCATTTGGTTGCCTTGTTGGATGGGATCAGAATGTTGGACCGTGACTTGTGTTAGAGATCAAGAGAGTTGAGACTGATGCAGTCTCTCTTTGCTGGCTAGACGGATTAAGTGTTGGAACGTGGCTCGTCGGTGGAGCTATGTCCATTGGAAGATAAGTATGATTGGAGCAGGAAGACCGTTATGTAAGGCAAGTGGAACTGTCCTCCTTTCTCTTTATTCCTGCATGCTTAATAAATGGAATAACGTGATGCTATGAATATGTCCCTATTGTCTCTTACCTTGAATGTTGAATAATTGTGATGTGATACATTTGTTGCTAAATTGATAGAGATACATATACTGGAAATCGTTGGAATGAATAAGACATGAATATTGAACTATAATAATATGAAATAACAAAACAAAACACAGTTCTGTTCTAACCCAATAGAACCCAGAGGCCGACCCCCCAATCCGATAGCACACAACCGACCCTATATGTACAAAACCGAGAGAGGGAGAGTTAATAAACTCTAAAACCAAATCCTAGGTCGCCAACACCCTGGCGACCCCCTTTCCAGTGTAATGCCCCGCTCCGCGCGAGGCATTTGGTTGCCTTGTTGGATGGGATCAGAATGTTGGACCGTGACTTGTGTTAGAGATCAAGAGAGTTGAGACTGATGCAGTCTCTCTTTGCTGGCTAGACGGATTAAGTGTTGGAACGTGGCTCGTCGGTGGAGCTATGTCCATTGGAAGATAAGTATGATTGGAGCAGGAAGACCGTTATGTAAGGCAAGTGGAACTGTCCTCCTTCCTCTTTATTCCTGCATGCTTAATAAATGGAATAACGTGATGCTATGAATATGTCCCTATTGTCTCTTACCTTGAATGTTGAATAATTGTGATGCGATACATTTGTTGCTAAATCGATAGAGATACATATACTGGAAATCGTTGGAATGAATAAGACATAAATATTAAACTGCTGAACGAATAACACTCGAACTGCTAATATAATTTGATGCCTGAGAATGAATTGATAATGTCCCTTATGCTTAATGTTGATGAAATGAATGAATCACTTGAATAATGAGATGCTCCGTGAATGATACATGAGAAATGAATTGAATATGCTGTTATTCCTATAAAATGAATAAAATGCTACAGGTCCCTTTGAAATGAATGAATGCTGTTTGTTCCTCCTTAGAAGAAACGTAATGAAAAATGTTGCAATGTAGCAATGAATGAGAAATGATGAGACTTGGGATCGTCGAGATCACCAAGTAAAATGACAGAAATATTGGAAATGACGAGTCGTTGAAAATGACATGGATGAGTTGAATGATACACTATTGCCTTTACTTATTTTAATATTTTACCATGTGTTTTATGATCACGATCGAGTCGGACACGCATTCACATGGTCAGGGACAACTTGTATACAAGGGGGTGACTGCTTCCTCGGACGGTATCCAAGAAAGTTAGGGGACCGTTCCGACCATGGGAGAAGTGTAAACGTACTTTAAGGGTACGTGGTATCGGGACATTCCATTCGGGCTCACAACCTGGTGGAATGGCGCACCGATTACCTTTCGTAGTCCTATATGGCAACGTCTGAAAATGGTGCACTAACACCAATGATCATGTTGTAAGGATGCACGCAAATGAATATTTTGTGTAGGCAGAGTAAGTGTAACAGTTAACCTGTATTTAATACAGGTACGAGGGAGTTGGCTATCGGTAAGAAATTACTTAAATGTGATATACTCTATAATTGTGTTGGTTTAACTTGCGTGCTAAATAAATGATGCTGTGTTGTAGCCTATCAATATGAGAACCTGCTTAGCATGTTAAGTTCAGTATGCTAGAAATATGCCTTGCTATAAAATATTGCTCAAACATTACATACATGCTAAGCGATGCTTGAAGTGGGAATTGTCATAACATATTTAAGATGTGAATGTTAACGATGCCTCAATGATGTCTTTACATAATAAAACCAAGAATGTTTTAATGATACGTCCACATGAATATTGCTAAGAATATGTTTACTTATTTCACTATGAATATTGCCCATGAACTGTAAACTGATGCTAGGTCCCAAATAGAAAGATCATTCTAATAAATGTTGCTTAAATGGTTACATAAATGTTGGTTTGGACGAGTGGGTTGGATTCTGCTCGCCAGTACATAGATGATGTGATGACCCACGTTTTGTGGGCAGGTGCTTGTGCTTGGGATGTTCTGCACACGATGATTGGCTTGATTGGTCCCGCGGCATCGAAGATTGTTGAGCATACAAAAGCTCTCATTGTACAAGATGATGTCTTTTGTTTATAAGGGCATAATATATAGAACATTGTAATCAGCTATAGCAGTGAGTTGTAAGCCAAGTCGGTATATCGAGTTGTAATCCAATGTATCCAAGTATCAAATGTAAGCTTTGTAGCATTGTTCAGTTGGCTTTCAATGTAACGTGAGATTTGTTGTAAGCATTGTACTTCAATACACTTGTACTCTTCTTCAATTATCAATAAAGAGAATAAAGTTCGATATCTCTCTGTGTGACTTAAAGTTATCCTTTTATCTCCGTTGCTATAAAAAAATGATGTATTTCTATTCAATGAGAGAGATTGTACTCATTAACTTCAATTTATCTGCTTCTGCCACTGCGATGTGTTCCTATTTGAAGATAATCAATTATGTACCATCTTTGCCTTGTACAAATACAATACCAGACTTGTATGGCATCACACCCAAGCAAGGATGATCGATTCCATGAGATAAAATATGTGAATAAATGACTCTACGAATTGGGGCGTGACAAATTGGTATCAGAGCACGGCTTTACGTCCTTGGTCTCTTCTTTGATTCGTTTCAAATCAAAGTTGCATCGATGATTAACCAAAGTTGCTTCTACGATCACTCAACGTTTCTTCCGTAATTAAATCAAAGATTGGTTCCGTGATTACACTGTTGTTGTTCTGTAATCATCCTATGTTAATTGTGTTTGAAAGTTCGTTGACCCTCTTGGCTGCTCACTGGATGTTCCATACAATAAGTCTATATACATTGTGATGCCCCTGAATGAATGATTGTTTTTGGTTTGGATACAAATAACCCAACAATGACTTGATGCCGTAGTATGCTATAGTGTGAATGCTGTTTGGAATGTGGGAATAAAGAAAAGTGGCTATGTATGCTGTAACAAGTTGAGAATTGCATGTAATATTCGAAAAGAATTGTGAATGGGGAAATTGATGGATGAGTTCAACGGAACTGGTGAGTTATCTCATGTGTATTGGCTTGTGATATTGAGACCCCGAGATATTGGCTAAGTGTTGTGATCATTATAGATCACAAATGTTCGGAATAGAATTTGTTTGGTATCGATTAAGGATGGCTTCGTTTCTGAGTGGTATATTGCCTCTACCTCAGAACGAGATGTTTGTTGACCCTTTCCATAGGATAGCAATGAGACTATCTGTGGGTATTGGGTAGTGCCAAGACTTAGCTGGGAGTCATATATTGTTGTAGATGAATTCGAGTGTCCCTTGACGGTGATGTTATGCTGGGCAGCAAGATTTTCTAGAAATTGTAACGGGTGGCTTGGTTAGAAATTGTTTAATCGAGTGATGACTCAGACTAGTAAGACAGTTAGTAGGCTATGGGTAAATGGATTTGGCTAGAGAATGTTGTGGCTGAGAACATTTGAATGTTGACTTCGATTGGTTGGATATAAATCATATGTGGCTAATACAAAGTTGGTTGCTAAGCTGAAAGTTTTGGAAATATTGTCGGTAACCCAAAAGAATATTAGAAATCTGTGCCTTGGCCCTAAGGTGTAATAGATGTTAGTCCATCTTGATCACCAAAGGATAGTCATTGCATATATGCATGTATGCTAAGGAATTGAATTATACTAAAAAAGTAACAAGTAGCAACCCTGAATATTTGTGTTGCATAGAGAATGGTTAATTGATACATGAATTGTCGGACTGAATGGAATGAACCACTCGACCCCTGAGGTAGGAAATGTTAAGAATGTCCGTATAAAATTTTGATGGCTGAGAAATGAATCAGATTTAGAATCACGAAATATTTTGGATAGTATCGGTAGATTGTGTGATGTATAGATGGCTATAGGTTGGGATATAGATTGCTGGCTTATGATTTAGTTATGTGACTTCGTCATACAGACCGAATAGTATGATTCCATAGTTATGTTAAGACTATCGAAATTGATGACCCTTGAATAGTTAGTCTTGGCTTATGGGTTCGTGTGAGAACAAAGGATTTGAAATAGAATTGAATCATTGGGAATTTACTTGATGGATTATTAGAACGATGAAAATCGTATGTCGGTTGAGATTGAACGTAATTTTGATAGATCGATCTTAGTCGATCGTTGGGTAAGTCTAGAGTGAGCCTTTGTGGGAATTATTTCCTTGAGGAAGACCCTGGATAGATAGACTTGACCCTAGCGACCAGTTGATAAATTACCAATTGTTGGCATAGCCGACAATGGCGATTAGTAAATCAGACTGAGTTGATACCCATAGGTTTGGGTAGAGTTCCTTAGAACTGTCGGTTGCCTGTTGGCCTGAGAATAAGAAAATTTGTATTATCCCTAGTGGCCGTCCACTCTAGGCAAGTCACCTAAATGACTAGGTTTAGCTGTCGGTATAGCTAACCATAGAGACTTGACCGAATAATAGGGTGACCATTGGCGACCGTAGAATAACCTTTTGGTATTGAACGAGAGATGGTGATGAATATGACCTAAGAATGATATGTTGTAAGTATATGCTTCAACATGAACCTTAGAGATGTTGGACCCTTGAGGATTATGTGTCGGCCTATAGCGGGAACTGGAATCGTGGGATGATGTCACGACCCGCACCCTAGAGTAAGGGCACGAGACGTGGGTACGTCCAGCCTACGCCGCAGTGTCGACGGTAGAACGCTGTCCTAGGTCGCAACATCTAACAATATAAGTTCTAAACAGTTTATACTCCCCGAATGGGGGTGACATAGCAGAAAGTAAACTTAATCACAAACTAAGGCCGGAGATAAGATGGAATGATAGATAGATAAATACTGCTGAAATAAAAGGAAATCCCAAGTACAAACAGAGAGTCTAAGTGTCTAAGATAATACATATCCCAAATCCCAAGTATCAATATATACAATCATCCAGAAAGAATAATGCAAAGGAAACATCCTAGTCTAGAAGAGTGTCATCCACAGCTATAGGGTCCGGCTGCTGGTCCAAGTCACAGCTGTCATCTAAAGTAGCCCCATAATAGGTAGGACAGCCAGCCTCGTCCTCATCCTCTATATTATTTCAACAGGTCCAGTCAGGACAGGAGCGAGCACAATACATCTCAACAAGTCATAGCAGAAAGAGGAAATATAATCATGCTAGAGAATAAAATACAGGAAACTGAAGAATAGCATAATGTAAGAAAGAGACAGTAAGTAAATATCTATGATATATATAAAGAGAGATAGTGCTAGTGATTCAGAGTACTGGATAAACATGTGAATGGCTAAGGACTGATTCATGATTACACTACTTGGAATTGATTCATGATTACACTATTTAGATTTATTCTCATGTTCATTTATACTCCCCCATCCCCAACCAATACACAAAGATCCATTCAAGTTACGTTAAGACTCATGATTATACTACGTTGCCCATAAGGGTGATTCATGAATTGATTCGTGAAGGCTCGGTGATCATGAGGGTACATGAGTCACTAGCTGATTCCCGAAGATTCATGATAATAGAAGCATAAGATACGTGATGTAAGTGATACACACTGGTCAAAAGTATCTGATGCTCCCGAGAAGGATAACATCTCATGAAGGGATCCATATAGTACTAATCCTTGTTCCATCGTGTCAGCATCAAGTAAGATAGTCTAAAGCAGGAAATATAATCCTAAACATGATATGAAATGATCAGAGAATGTACTCGTCTACTATCTGAGTGTCCAACTGAAATGTACTGTCCGAGGAAAGGTGTCTGGCTCCTAATCAGAACAGCACAAGTCACAACAAGTTAAAATGATAAAATGAAGTTCTATTTTGTATTCTACATGAATCTAGATCAATCTAGGCCAAAGTCAACTCTTGGTCAACTCTGGTCAACCCTAGAAGTCAAACCTAGGTCAACTATGGTCAAACTAGGTCTAACAAGTCTAACTAGGCTTAACCAAGACTGAACAGCCTAACTAAGCCCTCACTAGTCTAATAGACACAACATAGGCCAATACCACATATATACATATCAACATATTCACATATATGAGTATATATATATATATATATATATCTACATATACTATAGGATATGCCTAGTACTCTAGCTGTCACACATGTAGAATATGTAAATCCTACATGGCTTTACATTACACATTTACACATAGGCTATCTTAACTATTTACCCACATATATTTATATATATATAATCACACACACACATAGATTAGATAATATATACATATATATATATATATATATATATATATATATATATATATATATATATATATATATATATTATATATATATATATATATATATATATATATATATATATATATATATATATAGGGTCGTTCTACAATACATCCACTGGAAATGGATGTATCGATACATCCGAAATCTGGACCGTTGGATGTTGATCCAATGGTTCGGATTGAATAATAGTGTAGAAACATCATTTAATGCTGATTTAGACTTTTGACCTGTTGGTAACTTGCTTTAGCAGGTCATTCTTCACTTTAATTTTTTCAATGAACACCCTAAATTAATTCATATTTACTCTCTCAAAAGTCCATCCAATTTAATATTTCGTATTATATTTTTTTTGGTTACAGGCCGTCGTGGTGGTGGTGTTGGTGGTTGTGGTGGAAAGAGAAACAGAGATGAAGATGGAAATAAGAATCGGTCCGGATCGCGTCGAATGTCGTCGAGCCCTCCTAGAACAACGAGGAGTACCAGCTGCGCCGTGAAGAATCGGTTCGCTTCCCGTCGGACATAGTCGAAACCTCCTCGAACAAGAAGTATTAGCGGCGCCGCTCTAATTTTACTGTCCATGCCATTGTCAGAAATCTTATTTTTCATCTAATAATTTAATATTTTGTTAATAAAGCTACATGTCACGGTGGTGGTTGTGAACTGAGGAAAACCTGCTTCTGAGGTCGGGCGGATCATCTTGTCACATATTTTTAAAAAAAATCTGTATTGATCGGACGAATTTTTTTACTTTTCTAATGATAATATTTTCGAAGAGAATATTTTATTTGGATGGTGAACGGCCATTCTCTTTGCTTTTAACACGGAGAATGGCCATTCTCTTTGCTTTTAACACGGCGAATGGACGAAGAATAGCCATTCTCTTTGCTTTTAACACGGCGAATGGACGGAGAATGGCCATTCTCTTTGCTTTCTACACGGCGAATGGACGGAGAATGGCTGTTCTCTTTGTTTTTAACACGGAGAATGGCCATGCTCAAGGAGAATGGCCATTCTCCGTTATTTTAACATGGAGAATGGCCATTCTCCGTTCTTTGAAAACGGAGAACGGACACTCTCTGTGCTTTTAACAAAGTATGGTACATTTAGGACTGGAAATGTTCAAGTATCTCATATTTTTTTCACCAAATATTTACAGTATTTTTAATATCATTTACCATAGTACATTCATTTTATATTAAATCATTTTCAAGATAATCCGAATATCATTTTATCAGGCTTCTACTGTATGGCTGAACAAAATTTTTTGCGAATGTTTGAATATAATTAACCTACTATCAAAGAGAATTTTTCTTACATTACATTATGCCTTACACTGGCATCGACTTCATACTGATGGCATCGATGTACTGATGGCAATAACAAAGGATGAACATGCAGGATTACAATTATGTTTCCGCAATAACAAGGGATGAACATGCATGATTATAATTTTGTTTCAGCAATAACAAGGGATGAACATGCACTGGCATCGAATTCATACTGATGGCATCGATGTAATAATTTTTTACAGAAAGCAAAACACATTACAATCAAATAAAGTTTCAGTGATCCCAGGAATGCATCCGTAATGAGGCCACCTGTAAACCCTAGCAATGCACCCAGGACTCACGAAATCTGTGATGGGCATCTGCAAATCAAAGGAATACACCAAAATATCAATATCATCTATCAAGGCCAACTGCCAACCAAATAAACGCTTCAACCAAAAAATCATAATCAAATTAAGTATACTTCATTCCAAGTCCAATAAACTGCATAATTCACGTTACAGTAATCTGTCCAATCTACGTTAGTAATTCAACATAGAACCTGCATAATTCACAATACAATAATCCAAATAAATATCAGACCTACTCTAAATTCAAGACCATATTACATTTTCAAAACAAATTACGAACTATGCACTGAGTACAAGCGAAAAGTTTAGTCTTACAATATTTCAAACACAAAATTTAGTTTGTCCGCCATGACCAACAAATATTCAGAACAATATTACAAGTCAAATATTACTTCCACATTGAAATAAGAGACATTCAAAACTCAAAAGATGAATCTTCATAGACGTCTCCATCTTCTTTTTTTTGTTTCTTTTTTTTTTTCCTACTTCTTCTTTCTCAAAATATCCTTCACCTACACCTTGAGGGACGGATGAAGAAAAATTATAGTCAGTATTGACTCACTTTATAGGTAGAAATGACATCCAGAAACATAAATAGAAGTATCAAAGTGATGGCTAGCATTAAAGTGTCAATGTGCACAGTCTATATTTTTACATAAGATTTTGGGCTAGCCCCATTTACCTTCTTCACGAGGAAAGGAAAATCTTATTCTTGGTCAGCAAATTCAACCTCTATCTGGTTAATCTTATCCAGAATCAATTTCTGGTTGTCGGATATAGTCTTCATCTCTTTGAAGACATTCTCAAAGTTTGCAGCAATAAATTGTATAGATCATCAACCCTGTCCTTAGTGTTTTTGATTCCATAAGTTGATGGTTTTCCAGATGTTGATGGTTTGCTTGCAGCTGCTGCCCGTTTTCCAAACATTCGAGTGAAGGTTAGTTTTCTCATGGGGCCTTTGTTTTTAATATAAACATCCCCTGCTAAGCTTGGGACAGAATGTTTATTAGCCATCGAGCATACAAATCCTCCGAAAGGGAGAGCTGTCCTTGCAGTTGGTTTTTCTACGAGATGCATCATTCTACTGAACATGTAGGAACCTATATCCATCCTTTTTTTTTCCCCATATAATAAAGAAATTTTACTCTCTCGGGATGGATGGAAAACTCATGTCCAGTAGGGTTGAGTGTTTGAGATACGTAGGCATGCAATAATTTATACAAAGTTTTTAATTGATCTTTGTATACATTTTGAGGGGTCTTGGCACCCATTGAAACACCTGTAATCTCATGAATTGCATCCGTCATGGAAACATTATCAATATCTTTCATATCAAACTCAGGAACTGGATCAAATCCATAAAATTCGTTGATGACAGCAGCATTTACCCTAATCAGTTTCCCTCTCAGAAACACCAGTGGTTGATCCTCTTCTTTTTCTTTAATTTCAGCCGGAAGATTTGAGTAAAATTCTCTTACTATTGTTTGGGAGATTTTCTCAAGACAGGATTTGTTCAGTTTCTCCAATTGATAGAATTTCAATATATCCAGGAAAGCTTCGTCGTCGACATCATCCATCTTAATTGATCTTTCAGGCATAACAGCCTTTTTCTTGAAATATTTAATGTATATCTTCTTAGTTTTAGAGTCTTTAAATTTTTTTACCTCCTCTCCAGCCTGGGACTTATCTGATGATTGCTCTTCCTCTTCATTTTCCTCTTCTGATGAGGATTCAAAATCCACAGAGTACGCTGATGACTCTGTATCCGTTGCCACCTTAGCCTTCGCTTGAGTACGCCTTCGATCTTCATAAGTTGAGTCTTCCGACGACTCTGTATCGAAGATAGATTTTCTGGTCTTTGTCGAACAATGAGTGTTTTTAGCCTTTTTTGCACGTGGCTTGGCTGCCGCCTCCGCTTTCATCGTCGCTGCCGCCGCCGCTGCCCTTTCGGCCTCTGCCCTAGCGACCATAATCTTGGTTTTCGCCGCCCTTGCAAGTTCTGCCCTTCGGGCCTGTATCGCATCCCTTCGTGGATCCTTCCCCTTCGGCGACGGTCGTTGTTTCTTCGGCGGCATTTTGATTAGAAGAGGGTTTGGGAGAGGGTTTGGGAGAAGGAAGAGGGTTTGAGAGAAGAAGAGGGAAAGTTCGACCGTCTTATATGACCTTGGAAAGTGGAAAAAATTAGAATAGTTTTGAGTCTTAAATTAAATTTATTACTATTATTACTAGTATAAGACGGTCGAATTTATTACTATTAAATTTAAAAAACTACTTTCTAAAATTAAATTTATTACTATTATTACTAGTATATATCCATGTGAAATCACTACATAAACCTTTGGGATTTTGAGATCTTAATTTTAAAAATTCTTTTCCAAAATTAAATTTATTACTATTATTACTAGTATATATCCACGTGTTCCGTATAAATTATTGAAAAATTTGGCAAAAAAAACGTGGTGGAAACATATTTATTTAAAAAAATTTGACAACATATTTAAGAATGTGAAGTTTAAGACTCAATATTTCCATTTTACGAATATTTGATTAAATTTTTGAAAATAAGAAGACTATGTACTTGAAAAGAGTAAAATTGAAACACTCAATGTTGCCCTCTATTTTACTTTGTAATCATATTTAAGATGGATTTGACGGCAAGATTGACGCTGGCAGCATAATCAATTCTATGACGTAACAAGTCATTGATGGGGATATCGTCGCTGATATATTGATTTGACGTAAAAAGATTTGTTAATTATAAAGAGCAATGCTATAGTTAGCAAATGGGTGTAAGTTGTAAGAAGGTTGTAAAAGTTTGATTGTAGCCGAAACCAAATTGAGTTAACAAAATATTATATTTCATTAAATCCCAACTTCGTCGCCGGAACATTCTCCAGAGAAGTATACAAGAGGAGGACAAAAAACTGTAAAACACGGAAAAAAAAAGGGTCTAGCCCTCACTGGCCTCCCGGAGGATCTCCGCAAAGTCCTGCAGGGTGCGCACACCCGCCCTATGGCACAGGCGGCGAAACGCTTCCCTCTTCTCCAGAGAATCCCGTTCCTCCGGAGTGATCGACAACAGGTCAAAGTTTGGCGCCGGATGAAGAGGTCGAGCGATGACCTCCAGTAACAACCCGCAGGCGGTCATAAAGTTCGCAGCCGCTGCCAGCCAGTCATGGGCCGGAGGCGGCGCAGAGGGTGCTCCATGCGAAGGGGCTCGACGACGACTGGAAGAAGGCTCTGGCAGTGGTTCCCAACCAGATGATCTTTTTGGAGCCATGTTAAATGTGCAACCTACTCAGATGAATGGGGACCCCTATGTATATATATACACGTTCCTAACCGACTCTTCCTATTCCTTATTGGAAGTTGGGATATAATGTTAAAGTTACAACCAAATGCTTACAACACTCTTACAACCTTCACCCATTGCTGACATGTGGGCCATGTCATCAATGGGTGAAGGTTGTAAGAGTGTTGTAAGCAAGCATTTGGTAGTAGACTATAAGAGACATTATTGATGTCTTATTCCAGGCTTAGTTGGTTGTGCTGTTTGGCTTTTACATGGAAGGCCTAGGTTCGAGTCTGGTGTTTGGGTTCTGTAGAATTTTTCTATTGTTAACATTTTTTGGGTGCTATTATATGTTTTTAACTTAGTATGGAACAATTTTTGGGACTGTTAATGGCCATTCTCCGTTCCTCTAACACGGAGAATGGTACATTTAGGACGGATGTAGGACGGAGAATTGTACATTTAGGACGTCGAATGGTACATTTAGGACGGAGAATGGTACGTTTAGGAATGTTCTGTAGGGTTGTGAATTTTAAATAGTTTGGCTGTTCAGTTTTGTTTTGAATCTATATAAATTGGTTTCTCGTGAAGATGAATTAGTTTGGCGTTTGGTTGTTAATGGTCATTCTCCGTTCCTCTAACACGGAGAATTGTACATTTAGGACGGCGAATGGTACATTAGGACGGAGAATGATAGATGTAGGACGGAGAATGATAGATGTCGGACGGAGAATGGTCCATATAGGACGGAGAATGGTACATTTAGGACTGTTGTGTAGGGTTGTGAATTTTAAATAGTTTGGCTGTTTAGTTTTATTTGAATCTATATAAATTGGTTTTGAAGGCTATGAATTAGTTTGGCTGTTTGGCTGTTAATGGCCATTCTCCGTTCCTCTAACACGGAGAATGGTACATTTAGGACGGAGAATTGTACATTTAGGACGGTAAATAGTGCATTAGGACGGAGAATACAGAAAGTTGGACGGAGAATGATACATGTAGGACGGAGAATGGTCCATATAGGACGGAGAATTCATTTTGAATAAGGTAAAATCTGTGTTGGGAAATGGCGAAATCTCTTGGATATGATTACCCTGAGATGTTGTATTAATGGTAAAATCTGTGTTGGGAAATGTCGAAATCTCAGAAGTGAGCCGTCTTCGGCGTCATTATATCACAGTCCATTTTATTTATAAAAAAATAATCATGTTAAAAATTAGTATTGACAAAAGTAAAACTTGCTCAAAATGGAGAATCGAACTCATAAAAAATATCTTGTATAAAGAAATGCATGCATGCATGCTAGTGTTTTCACCATTAACCCCAGTAATGATAGATCGTATCTAATTCATTATACCACTCGTACACAGGTTCTCCTGGTACTGGGATTACATTATCAAAGGGTTTTTTAAACGTCTGAATTGAATAACAAATTTTCCAAAGTTCGTCGTCGAAGATCACGTTGAAGCACCCACGTATGTCGAACAGGCGAAGACCCTTGCAGTTGCATATGATAGATCGCAGCGTGTCTCCATTGAACATGCCGAATCCCATATGTAGGTGCTCGAGACGCGGCATCGAATTAGCCACGGCCTTTCCCTCCGCCTCGTTTTTTGTGTCCAGTACGAACATGTTCCTGAGCATGAAATCCGGAGGGGGCATGTTCCTACTCAGCTTGACCAGACGGCGGCAATAATTTCCGGCGGAAATTATTCCAGTCGACGTGATGTAGAGGCAGTAGCTAATGTCGAGTTCTTCCAGCACAGGGAGAAACTCCAAGTGTCTCACGAAAGTTTCATCACTCACGTCGCACTTCGGAATGTGCAGAACCCTTAGAAATTTTCCACTGTATTATAAAAATGGGAAAACATCAATAGAAATTAACAAAAGTATACGTAAAATTTTGTAATAGAAAAAATAAAGTATTAGAATAAGACCAAATAAAATTTTACACTGGCCTTAAACATGCAAAAGAGAAGGCTGCTTCGTCGAGCTTGTACGCGGAGAGGGACCCTAGATGTCCCTCACTGCGAGCCACGAGGTTCATTACGGTCAAACTAATCTCAGCGGTTTTCTGGGTCCTCCGGCACCACTGTACCAAGTCGACGTTGGACCAATAGTCTAAGGGACCGTTGAGCGCCTTCCACCACGAACGGCAAACTGGGGCCATGTTGTACATTACCTCGTCCGCCGGCATCCCCGACAGTACCAGTATCATCGAGAGAATCTCGGTAGGGATGACAGCCCATCCGCTGCAGTTGATCTTGCTCCTCTCCATTGCGACTGTTTTTCTTCTTCTTTCCTTTGTTTCTCTCTAGTCGGATGGGTTCTCTTCTTTGGAAAAGGCTATTTAACCCTCGTTTACGCGGGTGTATGTAACCCGCTCGTGGAGGGGTGTATCCGAACAAGTCACGAATCTATTGGAAAATAACGGTAATGCCACTGTATTAATATTAGCAATTAGTCGTTTGGGCTCCCAACATATTTGGGTGATGCCATCTCCCATTATGTGGCATCTGACATGGCAGATGACATAACAGCTGACATGGCAAATTTTAACCCCAAAAATTAATTATCCAATTTTTTTTAATGTTAATGTTAATGTCAATATTAATATTAATGTTAATGCTAATGTTAATGTTAATATTAATGTTAATATTGATCAATGTTAATTTAATATTAAATTATTTATTTACTATTAATGTTTATTTTAATATTAATTTTATTGTTAAATTTTGCCATGTCAGCTGTCATGTTAGCAACCATGTCATATGCCACATAATGGAAGATGGTATCACCCAAATTTTTTGGGAGCAAATAGCATTTTTGTAATATTAGTTTTAATTATATTGTAAATTTTAAATTAACTGAAAAGCCAATGTAGATTTAATGTTAATGCTTTGAATAGCCCAACTCATCATGCCAATTGGCTACAACGCTCATGATCTCTCTAGCTCACAAAGGAGTACATTGTTCCATACATTATGCCTCTTTATAGCCAACAAGTAGTCTTCGGCTGAACATCTCGCAAGTCCGAACGCCAATGTGGTAGCTCCTCTTGAACGCTAAGGACTCCATGCATCTGGAAGTCCAAGCCGAGCCCCGCCTCGAGCCGAACCTATCCTGAACTTGTCCACCACCGTGTCCCTGCGGCAGATACAGTTAGACATAATGTTAACATAAACATTGTGATCGTGCTCATCTATGTCCCATTTCGCCTAGCCTGCAAGGTTAGAACTTTACATAAGAAATCATATCATTTCACTCAACCAACCAACCGTAAACTTAAACATATGCATAAGGGTGGCAGGCCCTGCGCCTGCACCCAGCGCTAATCTCAGCCCACCGGCCCTATCTATATGAAGGTCACGATGATTCTGTCACAACCCGCACCCTGATTAGGGGCACGAGTACGTGGTTACGTCCACCCTGATTAGGGGCACGAGTACGTGGTTACGCCCTATCTATATGAAGGTCACGGTGTTTCTGTCACGACCCGCACCCTGATTAGGGGCACGAGTATGTGGTTACGTGGTTACGTCCAGCCTCGAGCCGAACCTATCCTGAACTTGTCCACCACCGTGTCCCTGCGGCAGATACAGTTAGACATAATCTTAACATAAACATTGTGATCGTGCTCATCTATGTCCCATTTTGCCTAGCCTGCAAGGTTAGAACTTTACATAAGAAATTATATCATTTCACTCAACCAACCAACCGTAAACTTAAACATATGCATAAGGGTGGCAGGCCCTGCGCCTGCACCCAGCGCTAATCTCAGCCCACCGGCCCTATCTATATGAAGGTCACGGTGTTTCTGTCACGACCCGCACCCTGATTAGGGGCACGAGTACGTGGTCAACGGTATCCTGTCAGAAAAATGAGCAAGTACAAACACCAACAGAAGTTCTATATGAATTGACAAATACTATAAGAGACATTATAATGAAATACAAGACAAAGATATAGGCGACTTGGAAACCATTTGAAGCCGAGTTACAACCCTTGGACCAATAAATGTAAAATATGATTTGAATTATTAGAGCGATCTGTGATCTGCTAGGGAGTCATGGTGCTCCCTGAACTTTAGCCGGTGCACCTCTCTCCACTGCTGCCATAACTACCTGATGCAAGTTCTCCATGGTCTGTCGCAGCAATGACCCTGGCCTGTCATCATGCAATGACCATGGACGGTTCGCACCGTAATGCATCTTTGGCATCCTTATGTGTAAGACTATGATCGCTTCGATACAGGTTGCTAGACCAATATCCGAAGGATCCCAAACCTACTGATATTATAGCTTATCACAACACTTGACGGTCGCAACCCGTCCTAATGATGTGCACCATAAATACTATACATAATTCCCTCCTTTGAACTACTAGGTTGAATTAAGATGATGTGCACCATAAATACCATACATAATACGTACACTGGACGGTCGCAACAATATCATAGCTTATTGAGTATATTATATTGGCATTGCTTGTCCTCCATTCGTAGTTGATCGTTCTTGACAGGTTTTGATATTATATATGTTGTTAAATAGTAGAACTAGACAGCATTCTACGTCGTTTCTGCGGTGTAGGCTGGGACGCTGTCACGTTATGGAATGGCTTCTCTGGAACCATCCTGGACGTATAGCTTTGTTAATCGGGGTCCTTTCAACGCAAGTAGCTAGCTCCGATGCAAGTCCCCGCTAAACCTGTGCTGATCGAGGAAACTACGTTGTCGACAAGTTGTTTGCGCCCTTGCATTTATCCTTTCATTTGCAACAACATTATCAATTTACCTAGGAAGGGGGTCGAGAAGAGGAGGGTCAGCCACTCACATTGAGTTTACTTCAGGCGAGAGAATGGATCTTAATTCAACCGTTCCCGTTCGATCGAGTCAATCGATCCCGACCTATCGGTCCCGACCGAATCAATAGCGACAGTGTTCCTTTCTCGCGCACCCTATAACGACTCGCACCCGGAGTAAGGGCATTCCATAACGTAACAGCGTCCCAGCCTACACCGCAGAAACGACGTAGAACGCTGTCTAGTTCTACTATCTAACAACAGTTAGATATTACAACCTGTCGAGAATCAAGGGTCGTCGTCTAACCCAGCTATGGCAGTCTATTCTTGTGTATTGCTCCTTCAACCAATCCATTCCTAGGCCAAGGGACCGATTCGGCCCGCAGCAAAAGGGTCGTCGTCTAACCCAGCTATAGTCCGTGATGTCTTGACATTGCCAGTGGCCTTCACACCCTTTCACTGCTTAACAAATGCACGTGACACGGGACGCTGCTTGCTATACTTCGATAGCCCAACAAAACTCTTTTCTAATGTGTTCGTGCAACGACTTGACAAGCAAGGGCTACGTCAAGCCTAGCATCGAGGGAAATACGACTTAAACTATGGGACAAGCGAATGTTAGTATTAATTGTAGTTCCAATTACATTTTAAATAAAAAAGAATGCAATTTTAACTTTAACTAGTTTGAAGTAAATGTTAAATCCAAAACTATTTTTAATTTTAGTAGTCATATTAGTTTCAATAATATTGTAAATGTTTAAATTAACATGAATGCCACGGTATTAGAAACCTAGCTAGCTGATGTCACGTTGCTCGGGGCTCGGTTAGTGTTCGTCTAAACTAGTACGTGCCAACTAGTTATTAGTAATGATAACCAAAAATTGAATTTTAAGTTTAAAATCTAGTCGAGCTTGATCCTTCCTCTTTATCCCATCTCCCACACTCTCTTTCTCTCTCTCTATCTCTCTCGGGTTCTTTCTCACATGTTGTGTTCCTTAACGCAACTGGTCCCGTAGCATTAAATGCTCTGCATGCGTTATTCTACACAATTTAATAATAAACACTGATACCATATCATTAGAAGAGCAAAGGTTGTCTTGGAAGTCGTAAAAAATTACTTTATATTGTCTTCTCAATACTTTTTTTTGCATTGGAGATAACTTTTTAAACTTCTTGTCATTTTTGAATATAGCCGCCTATGCAAGTTATTGTCTTCTGCGGCTCTGTCTCATGCCACATAGGATACACAATACATAACAAGACAATAGGGTTTCGTAGCATTAAATGCTGATGCATGAGTTATCCTACAAAAGAGGGCCACGTGGAGATTGCTGTTGCATGCTTCCTCATGCGTTATTAGCTACACATTTTAATAAGGCACGTACCCAGAAGACGAGAAAGTTTTGTTGGAAGTTGTTTCCTTAAAATTATGCTTGCTCCTAGAATCACTCAAGATTTTTCATGAGCCATCAAAAGAGGGCCACGTGGCGGATTTACAATGAAGACGAAAAGGTTGTGTTGTTGCCTTGCTGGAAGTTGTTTCTTCCTGCATAATATTTTTTGTACCTCCAAATTGCACTTTCAAACTGTCCATCCTTACGTGGCAGCTGACGTGACATGTTGATCTGGCAGCTGATGTGGCAAATTTTTTTGTAAATAAAACTAAAAATAAAAATTAACATTAAAGTTAATATTCCAGATTAATATTAACATTAATATTAATATTATCGTTAACATTAACAATAATATTAATATTAACATTAACCTTAACATTAATATTAACATAAATTAATATTAACACTAAAATAACTTTGATATTAACGTTAAATTATTATGGAGAAAATTGGGTTGTTAACTTTTTGGATTAAAATTTGCCATGTCATCAGTCATGTCAGATGACACACTATTAATTTAGGAAAATGCTAAGAAGCTCATTTATTTAACATGCCACATCAGATGGGAGGGCTATATATAGAGGGTCAATATGGAGGTACGATAATATCATTACTCTTTCTTCTTCTATTATTTCTTGTCCTTCGTTTCTTCTGCTGGTTTCTAACACACACTATTTTCTTCAATGTCGACGTCACATGGAGAAAGTGATCGTCGTGGGGAAGATTTAGTCGATGAAGAAATCCTCTATTCAAGAGGACTGTCAGATGATTTGCCGCAAGATGAGCAAAGTTTGGAAGATGTTAGCTTAGGAGACAGTAAAGAACAAGATGAAGACATCAACTCAAACAACGAAATGTTATTTCGCATCACCCTTTCTAATGGATTTAAGAAATGCGTTATAGTTTTACATATATTTCTCATGTTTATTTTGTTTTATTCTGTTCTTAGGGACGCCGATGAATCTCCATTGGATTTCGATACAGCGACAATGAAAAAAATATTGCAATCTGCCAACATTAATAAAGATCCAACTATGCGCTTAGAAGAAGATGTTGTTGGCCTACAGTTCAACTCTATTGAAGAAGCAGGGACATTCTACCGAATTTATTCAAAAGCATATGGTTTCAGTATTAGAAAGAACGAGGTAAAGAAAAACAAATCTGGTATGGTGACGATCCGTAGTTGGTGTTGCTCGAATGCGGGATTCAGACATAAGAAATACAAGGAAGCTCCAAACAGGGTTCGTGAGCCAAGAAGTGAAAGCAGAACTGGTTGTAAAGCAATTTTTTGTATTGGGTACACCCATAAAACAAAGATGTGGTCCGTCAAAAAATTTCATGTACTTCACAACCATAGCCTGGCGAGTAATTATGAATCAGCGTTCTTGAGATCCCATCGTAATATAACACCCGCAGAGTTGGAAGAAATTAAGCTTATGAAGCAATCAGGGATGGGGACTGGAGAGATATGGAATTTACTTGTCGAGAGGAAAGGTGGCTGGGATAATGTTGGATGGACGAGAAAGGATTTATACAACGTTCTAGCTCGAGATAGTAGAGCACTCGACGATGTTCATGCTTCGACAATACTTACATTTCTTCAATCAAAGGAGAATAGTGACCCAGATTTCTTCTACGACTACAAGGTAGACGAAGATTCCAGATTGACCCATCTCTTTTGGGCTGACGGTTCTTGTCGATTCGATTACGAACTATTTGGAGATTCACTAGCATTCGATTCTACATATAAAACAAATAGAAGTCAAATGCCGTTGGTGGTTCTAGTGGGTACAAACAATCATGCGATGACTTGTGTGTTTGGGTTTGCAATGATCCACAATGAGACTGCGAAGACTTATTCTTGGGTTCTGCAAAAATTCCTAGAGTGTATGAATGGCAAATTACCATTGACAGTTCTCACGGATGGTTGCAGATCCATGAATAAAGCAATTGAGGATTTAATGCCCAGCGTAGTTCATCGAACGTGCTCATGGCATATCCTTAACAATGCTGCCAAAAATGTACACCGAGAGGGTTTTCACAATAAACTGAGTCTTCTGATTAAAAGGTACATAGCACACTTGCTACTTTACTTTGAAGTATGTTGTTGTTACAATATCACAACTTTAGTTAATGTCCATGTTTTCTAAACAGGTACTATTCAGTCGAAGAATTTGAAAACCGTTGGCAGCAGATGCTAACAGATTATAATTTAGAAAACAATGAGTGGACCACTGCATTGTACAGAACGAGGGAGCGATGGGCGGACACATTCCTACGTGGTAATTATTTTGGCGGTTCTACAGCAACAAATAGATGTGAATCTATGAACGCTTTTCTGAAAAGGTTTTTGAATGAGAAGCTGCCACTTTGGAAGGTCCTTCAAAATTGTGACCACGGTTTGGCGGCCTTACGTTACGGCCATTTGGGTAAGCATGTCAATGATAAATTCTCAACACCAGTTGTGAATCAAACTAGTATGGCCGTAATAGAAGGTAAATTTGCCGCAATTTACACTAAAAAGGTGTTTATAGATGTAAGGAAGGAAATCACACGTTCTGATGCATATATTGTTCCCCATCATCACATCGTAAGAGGGACAGAAGTTTGCACTGTCCAAAAGTATTTGTCGCCAGACAGTGTCAACCGTAAGGTTACATTTCGTCCGGCCGACAACATCATAACATGTGAATGCATGTGGATGGAGACCAAGGGGATTCCTTGTAGGCATATTTTTGCAGCAATGAAGAGATTACAAATTGGAGATATTCCAAAGAACTTGATAAAATCTCGTTGGCTCAAGGATTGCAAAGAGAGTTATCTCTCCGGACCTGGCTCAGAAAGAAGATTCATCCACCCAGACATTATTGAGAGCAGAAGGTATGGTGCTATTAATGAACAAGTTAATCTGTTTACATACTTTTGTAAAAAATCAAGCAAAGTTCAAGAGAGGGGAACGGAGTTGATGTCGTCTGTTCTGATGGAGTTGAAAGAAATGGTGTCCGATATTGGCGAAGAAGAACAAATGGTAGCTGATGCAGTTCAAGGAGTGCATGAAGCTTTAAAAGAGCCAAATCCGGTAGCAACAAAAGGAAGGCCTTCTCAAGGGAAATCAAGCCAGCCTACAGAAAGTCAATCTATCCCGAAGGCTAGAATATGTAAATTTTGTAAAAAAACGGGTCACGATTATCGTAATTGTAAAGTACGAAAGCGAAATAGTGAAAATGAGCAAATGGAATAAAATGAAACGTCGTTGACTTAAGATAATGTCTTTATTATGTGGCAAGATGTCATTCACACGAGACAACTAGATAAAAAATATGTTCTCCAATGCAAAAGTTTGAGAAGACAATTAGATAAAAATGGAGAACATTAAATTCCAATTTCAAAACGTAGTACATCAAAAATGGAGAAAATATGTTCTCCGTGTAGTTCAAAACGGAGAATAACATTCTTCGTTTCAAATGACACGGAGAATGAACATTCTAATTTGTTTTTAACACTTTGAATGCTATTCTCCGTTTAATTCAAAACGGAGAATGTTAAGGAGTCCAATTGAAAGCTTCCACTGTCAAGGAGTGTTGTTCTCTGTCGTCTTTCAGTTCGTGTCCGCGTGGTAGATGGTATTCATCGTGCATCGTCAGAGCATACGAACCGTAGGATGATTCCTCGAGTTGTTAAATTTAGCCAATAAATGGCAGAATTTGGGAGATCTTATTATAAAAATGACTGCCCTTTTGGCGCATGAGTTCGAGTTGTTTCATATGTAAATAAAAGTCAAAATTTTCGTGGTTTTGACAATGTAAATGTAATTCAAAAATGATTATCTATTCTACTATATAATAGAAAAACTTAGATGGTAAAACTTTTGAATTCCGAAAATACCCTTACATACTTATACTAATTAAAAATAGTTCATTAATTTTAATAAGGACAACTTAGTAATCTACTATATAATAGGAAAACTTAGATGGTGAAACTTTTGAATTCCGAAAATACCCTTACATACTTATACCAATAAAAAATAGTTCATTAATTTTAATAAGGACAACTTAGTAATTAGGAATACTACCCTTTGGTCTTCCTAAAGAGTCTTCATAAACTAATTTAGAAATGTTAAAATACGTGCAAGGCACGTGCACATATGCTAGTATTATAAAAGCAGAGCTTATCAAAGACAGAAGTTCCTTGCCCAATTACATCATAATTATATTGTTGTTTTACAATATCATTCTTATGTGGCAAATGTCATTCTCCGTTTTAATTTAAAACGGAGAATGATATTCTCCGTTTTAATTTAAAACGGAGAATGAACATTCTAATTTGTTTTTAACACTGTGAAGCTATTCTCCGTTTAATTCAAAACGGAGAATGTTATTCTCCGTTTAATAAAACACGGAGAATGCTATTGTGGTGTCATGGTTACACTGCTAGACTTGTATTCAAGAGGTCATTGGTTCAAATCTTGACTATAACAATATTTTGTTTTATTTATACTTTTTTTGTAAGTTAATTATGGGTGCTATTTAAAAGGGAAAAAACTTTGATACAGGCACCTATGTATGATATGTGGGCCATCTCAAAAAATAATGTGTATATATATGTTTACACGTTTTACAAAGCAAGAGGGGACCACATGTCATACATCGGGGTATCAAAACTTTGAAAAGAGTTTTGTTAGAAAAGAGTTTTGTGGGCCCTATTAAAATTTATGTATATATATATATTTGTACACATTTTTTAAAGCAGGAAGGGCCCACATGTCATACATAGGGGGTATCAAAACTTTGATACCCCCTACTGTATCAAGAAAAAAACTTTGATACAGTAAGGGGTATCAAAGTTGGCAAATTCGAAGGGGTATATTCATTGGTATTAATGGCATTGGTATTGATGGAAATTAATTGTTCCAGTCTTACTTAGCTTTAATTGAGCAGGGGCAGAATTCGAAGTAGCTGCCTTTTTGGCGCATGAGTCCGAGTTGTTCCATGCCTATAAATGCCAGTAGTGTAGAGAGAGTTTGTTCTCATCTCACTTAGCTTTTCTTATGGCGATGGACTCTACCGATCCCCCGCCTTGGCAAGACTCTTTCCTCTTGGTTGTCGATCTCCTCGTTCGAAGAAGCTTTGGTGGTGAAGTCCTTCAGAAGACTGACATGTGCCTGGGTTTGGATTTATTGCCATTCCACGCTCTGACGAAGCGCCCGCACGTTGATTGGCTCGGACTATGCACGGTGTTCCTTTGCCGCCAGGAGTTCATCTCTTCAACGTGTTCCATTGGTCCGACGATGCACGGTGGTGAAGTCCTTCAGAAGACTGAAATGTGCATGACTTTGGAGTTTATTATCGTTCCACGCTCTGTCGAATCGCCAGCCAGGAGTCTATCTCTTCTACATGTTCCTTGTTGAAGAAGGATGGCTTTGCACGGTGCTCTGCCACAAGTTAACAAAATTCCTTGAGACAGGGGGTTCCTTTGCCTCAGGAGTCTATCTCTTCTACATGTTCCTTGTTGAAGAAGGATGGCTTTGCACGGTGCTCTGCCTCAAAACAAAATTCCTTGGGGCAGTGGGTTCCTTTGCCTCAGTGAGTTCCTTTGCACGGAGGATGCACGATGAAGTGACTTGCCTCAAGGAGTCATGCAACGGTTTCTATGCTCTAACGATGCACGATGAATACGACGCGGACACGAACTGAAAGACGACAGAGAACAACACTCCTTGACAGTTGAAGCTTTCAATTGAATTCCTTGAGAACAACACTCCTCTGACGATGCACGATGAAGTGTTTTGCTTCAAGGAATCCAATTGAAAGCTTCAACTGTCAAGGAGTGTTGTTCTCTGTCGTCTTTCAGTTCGTGTCCGCGTGGTAGATGGTATTGATCGTGCATGGTCAGAACATAGGAACCGTAGCATGACTCCTTGAGGCAAGTCACTTCATCGTGCATCCTCCGTGCAAAGGAACTCACTGAGGCAAAGGAACCCACTGCCTCAAGGAATTTTGTTTTGAGGGAGAGCACCGTGCAAAGCCATCATTCTTCAACAAGGAACATGTCGAAGAGATAGACTCCTGAGGCTAAGGAACCCACTGCCCTTTTGGCGCATGAGTTCGAGTTGTTTCATATGTAAATAAAAGTCAAACTTTTCGTGGTTTTGACGATGTAAATGTAATTTAAAAATGATTATATTATAAAAGCAGAGCTTATCAAAGACAGAAGTTCCTTGCCCAATTACATCATAATTACATTGTTGTTTTACAATGTCATTGCTAGGATCGATTTACATATTTGCTTGAAAGCAACTCCTTAGCCCATGACAACCTCATCTTTGTAATCTTCTGGTGAGTTTCATTGTCATTTCCTCCCGGTATTTCGAAGGGAGGAGTCGTCAACCTATTCATATAATACACCGTGTACAAGAGGCAGTTGGATGCCCGTTGTTGTGGGCAATTTAGAGAACAATTCAGCACTTTGCTCTCATACTCCTTCTTCGCCGGGCATCTCTCCCTCATCATATCAACTTTTCTCCTGACGATAGGCTCTAAGGTTTTCTTCGTTAATTCTGCATCCACCTTGCACGTATCGTACGTGGTTTGCAACAAGGAGTTGTAGTGTGTCCAGTCGTAGGAGATAAAGTTGAATGTGAGCAGAGTATAGTGTTTGATGGTTGCATTAAAAAGTGGGATGAATAACAACTCTATGTCGTCCTCCAAACCCATGACGAAGTCTTCTACTTTTTGGATGTCTTCATAGGCGCCGGGTTTTGCGGTTTCTTCATTGACACGTTGAATGACGGTCTGTTGTTTCCCAAAAACAATACACAATATCATGAGTAATTTTTTTCTGTCATTTTTCATCGGTGTACACATGAATATGGATTTTTCTGTTTGAATTCTTACCAATGTGTGGGCCGTCATGAATGCAGACCACTTACGGGATTGGAGCGCCGGCTTTTTTTTTCTGGATCAATGGCACCTCCTTCGAACTAGACGGGGCACACCTTTTACTGCCTTGAATTTCTTTCAGCTTCCTTATTATTATGTCCAGTATGCCAGCCTCCATGTCGTCATAGTTGAGTATGTCTTGCATGTCTACTGCCGACAGCTGGACTGAAACTTTATTTTCACCCTTTTTCGGATAAAATTCGTATACCATATCACTGCACATAAATTTAGTTTAGATTAAATTAATAAAGATAGATTCTCATTACATAATTGTGAAAAAAGTCTAGAAAAAACGAAATAAAAAAAGGGTTCAGAATACATACTTTGGAGAATTCTTTCTGGGAATTACGATGTCGATGTATTGTTTCTTCAGCTCTTCATCCGCATGTTTCCAAAGTACGAGTTCACCGCATTCCCTTAGTACGACGTGGTTCTTCTTTAATTTAGCCATTTTGGCGTCTTCTCGGGATTTCGTAGCATCATTAACCTTCCGTTTTTTATTAGCCTCTCCAACTGTATTGCTTTTTATTAACCTCTTTCCCCCCGATCCTCCTCTTCTTCTGACTTCTCTTGGAGCAGCAGGTTCAGCAGCAGCTTGTAACTCCTCATTCTGAAGTACTTTAGCCATGGCTTCGAGATCTTTAATTTTGCAATCCTTTTCATTGGCTTCAAATTTAAATGATTCAACTTTATTTTGAAGCTCCCTTTTCTCCTCAACGAGCCTTTCATTTGTTTCTCTGAGTTGTTTGGTTGTTCGCACTGAAATAAAACAAACAACAATGAAATGTATGATGTGAACCTAACACGGAGAATGACATTCTCCGTATAATATAATACGGAGAATAGAATTCTTCGTTTGGAATTACACGGAGAATAACCTTTCTAGTATCGACATGATAGGGAATAGCAATTATCCGTTCCAAATAACACGGAGAATGACTATTCTCCGTGTTATAGTACACGGAGAATAGTCATTCTCCTGGAAGATTACAAATCAGAAATTTGACATAGAAAAGATTTTACCTTGTGCATGTAGATCTGATTTAAGAACAGAATTCTGCTTTCTCAAATCCTCCAGTTCATGCACAGAGCCCTCCATCAGAACGTTGACTGTACGTTGTTGTGATTCTTGTGCCTCGAGCTCTTTCAACTTTTCTTTGAGTTCTTCATTCTGCGCAAGAATATCAGAATGATGTCTTCTCAAATCCTCCAGTTCATGCACAGAGCCCTCCATCACAACGTTGACTGCACGTTGTTGCTCTTCTTCTGCCTGGAGCACTTTCAGCTTTTCTTTGAGTATGGCATTCTCAAAGTTGGCTGCACGTAACTGCGCTCCTTGTGCCTCCATCTCTTTCAACTTTTCTTTCAGTTCTTCATTCTGCGCAAGAATATCAGAATGATGTCTTCTCAAATCCTCCAATTCCTTTGCTGAGTCGTCCATCACAGCGCCCATTTCATGATGCGATGTCATCCGTTGTTCATCAAAATTATCCCCACCTGCTTCTTGGTGTTCTTCCTCTCCCTCTTTTTCAACTTCTTCTATAGGTGGCTCCTCTTCTTTGTGCCCTTCTTCTTCCCCAACAGGTATAACCAGATCTTCCAATATCATCTTCGATCTCATTTTGTTGTGATATTCGGCCTTGAGGAAGTTTGAGATATCGTACCCATTCCATGTGAAAAATCTTGGGTAATCAGGAATTGGGGCGAACTTCCTTTCCACAAATTTACTATGTTCTGCAAACCAATAGAGGAAGTATATTGTGCAACCTTCCAATTTGTGGAAAGCCATTGAGTAATCCCCCTGTTCAGTTTTGCTTCTACTCCTCTTTAAGCTATCCATTACATATGCCAGGATTAACCTTGGCCAGCATATACTGTTGATCACGTCCACACTGTCTACCAAGGCCAAGAATCTGTACGGCAAATTTGAACCGCCAGACTTTGTGAAGAATACAGTTTGGCACAAGTGGAAGATTATTAGCTTGGCCAAATCATCTGGATTAACAGCGTTATCTCCGCCACGAAGCCGACGTAACAATTCAAAGAACTTGTCTCTCACTTCCTTATTCGTGACTTCTGAGTGTTTGCCCTTAGTATTAGCCAGCAATCTTGTGAAATGATCTCTGCACAGGCTCAATGATGCTGGTGGTGTGGGCTGCTGTTGTTTTTCCTTTATCAATCTTCTGTAAGAAACATCATTAACGCTTTCTTCATTCAGCGGTAGACCGAATATGACTGCCATATCCTTGACGCTTGGCGCGATTTTAACAGTGGTGCTCAATTCAAAGCACCCGACGCCATCTTCTTCTTCTGTGTAACTTGCAATTAAATTCTCAAGTCCTTCCGTTACCTTGGCCATTTCGGAGACGTGGACTCTGTTTTAGTAGAAAATCTCGACAAAATTCCAGAAACCGGTATTCTTCAAGGAACCAATAACTGGCTCAGGTAAACGGCCAGCATCTCGATTGACCTCCTCCATAAGATTTAGCATTGGCTTGAAGGTAGAACGGAAAAGTCTTGAATCCTTATTCCTGACAGATTTTCTTTTTGCAAAACAAAAAAAAAACCAAAAATTAGGTCGGAGAATGGCCATTCTTATGGGTTTTAACACTGGGAACGGCATTCTCCGTTTCAAGTTAGACGGAGAATGACATTATCCGTTCCAAATTAAACGGCGAATAGAATTTAACATTCAAATGCGTTTTATGACGGAGAATGTCATTTTCCTTGAAATATATACAGAATTTGCGAACATAAAATCAAAGTTATACCTTCTGTTTGCACTTCTTCTTGCACTTCTTTTTGTTTAGCAACTTTTTCCTTTTTCTTTTTTGCAACTTTCTTAGAATAGGGTTTCCGTTGTTCTTCGTCTGTCGCTTTTGGATTTTCTATAACTGGTGCATCTTCTCTATTTGGTAATGCTGCCGGTGATGATTCTGCCGCTGATGCCGACATGGTGTGAATATTGCGAATGGGGAGGAAGGTTTGAAGATTTTGGAGAAGAATGATCTAGGTTTGAGTACAGAGTGGAGTATGGAAGAAGAGGAGGCTCCGAAACGGTTTTCTTTTTCCCTTTTCTTTTTTTAATAAAAGGGTTCGGGGGTGTTTTGAATTAATTAGAAGGGCAAAAATGTCATTCGATGGAAGGGCAAAATACTCCTTTCTGCTTAATTAAAAAGAATTGAAGCCGTTTGGCAAAAATGTCATTACAACTCAACAAAACAAATGAACATAATACATTAGGGCTTTCCATACATTAAATATAAAAGAAGAAGAAAAAAAATCATCGTCTTCCATATTCAACCAGATTGGACTTCTTTTTTAGCTCTTCATTGTGCTCTGAAGTTGTAATCCATTCAGCAACTATGCGTCTTTCCTTTTTCGCATCAAACTGCATATAACAAACAAACATAAAAAATATTGCTCTAAAAAGTTGAAGTTTTTGACGACATATTTTCATACTTACATCGATAGAACGGTAGTCCAGGCTACATCGGTCTTTCATGAATGCAATTAAAAAAATTCCACAATCAACTAAATTGCCTTGACGGGGAACATAAGAAGGACGTTTTATTGCAAAAGTAGAAAAGCTGAACCTAGCATCTCTCAGCTTCAAAATCTCTTCTTCGAGAAAGATATCCAAATTTGAAAGCTACAATTACCAGAAAACAATATGTATTGGTATAATGCGTATTCTTGTACCCAATTCATAAAAATTGATAAATATGAGCTTACTATTTCTTTTATAACTGTTCTGCTTTGAATCGGATCATCTTTAGATGCAAGTGAGTCCCAAATTTCAACAGTCCTGTTTTTAAACACAACTCTTGCAAGAGTATAGTGTTCGCCCAAATGAATGGGTATGTATATCTGAATCAGGATAATTAGGTAAAACAAATTAGTAAATTTTCAGAAAATTAGGATTAATAATTAAACATAAATACATTAATACCTCTTTACAAGTGCTTAAAGATCCCATGTAATCCTCAAAGTATTTAAACTTCTTCCATACTTCATGAGCCTTTTTGACGGATTGAGGTAACGTTGCTTTCTATATACACATCAATTAATACATTACGAAGGACAAACAAACGATAAAATTGTTAATGCGTATGCATTGAAGAATAAAATGCTCACTCACCGACATCCTTATTGGTAAAAACCATACATTAGCTTTATTGGAGGTTCTTTTCCGTTCCTCCGCGGTGAGAAGAGCAGAAACAATACTTACAATCTGAATAAAACATTAAAAATGTCAGCGATGGAATCGAAGTAAACATAGATGGCATCTAAGAAGAAATATACTATCTATACATACCCCATTGGTAATTCTCGTTAAAGGAGCTAAGGTCATCATCTCCCACCGAGACACATAGGTTTTGTTGCAAGATGATATTATTTCTCTAAGAAAAGAAACGAATAAATTAGGAGAAAAAACTGTTGGAATTAAATCAAAACTCATATTACTTACTCGTCAGGTCTATCATCTGCAAAAATATAGTCGTAATATCTCGAAGAAACACTAGTACAATTGCTAGGCTTCGAGGTTGAACCCCTTATTAAATTTTTGGATGGTGTGACCGGCTGTAAATTTCGACGCATTCTTTTAGAAGGACTGCTAAAGTCAGTTTCTTCTTCTTCTATAGCGTCCAATGCGAGATATCGGTCCAATGCTTTACTACGAGACTGCAGCTCCACGCCCTCCTCTTCGGAAGAAGATTCAACGGAAACCACCTTCACATTATTAAATGCTTTAGATGAAGATGCCTCCTTCAAAGCTTGAGATTCTTCAATCTTATCCAAATGCCGAGATAACTTCATTTGTTCAATTTTTATCTTTGCAACATCAGCTGAAATCGTCGACAGATGTTGTTCAATCTTGCGCAACAAACGCGGAATGAAGGTTTCATTTGGATTTGGCATCCAATCTTCTACGTCTTCTACATTTCCCCCCACACGAGTAGACATCTTGAGAACAAGAAAACTATTGTATTTCAGAAAACTATTCTATGTATTTCAGAATGAATAATAGTACTATGAAACAAGAAAACTATTGTATATATAGCAAGAGAGAAGTACAAAAAGTGAGGAAGATGGAAAGACAAATAAATTTCGAGACTAGCAAACAATCTACTAGCCGTTTGATTAAGGAGAGCTCGAGGAAGATTCTACTAGCCGTTTGATTGAGGAGGGCTCGAGGAAGATTCTACTATCCGTTTGAAAATTACAAAAGGTTATCGTGATCAACTCCAATTAAGGAACTCTATAAGAGGTTTAATTCCGCTTGATTGAGGAACTCGACGAAGTCCACCGCGAACCGGAACTTCTTCTTTTCTTCTTCATCTCCGTTTCTTCTTCCAGCACCACCATGCCCTGTAGATTTATAACAAAAATATTAAATTGTTAGATGAAACAAAAAAACTAAATACGGAAAGATTACTAAATCAAAATCAAACAGAACACATATTCATAGAAAACATGAGATTAAAGATGAAAGTGCCACAGAAGCAACACCACAATTTTACAACAACTAAGCAGACTCTGCTAAGCAATAACTAAAATTAGGGATTGTGTCCTCCTTGGATTTAATTTACACAAAGAAGAGATTTGAGAGAACGAGCTTTTGTCGGCTTCCTTAATGTACCATTCTCCGTCCTAAATGTACCATTCTCCGTCCATTCGCCGTATTAAAAGCAAAGAGAATGGCCATTCTCCGTGTTAAAAGCAAAGTGAATGGCCATTCTCCGTCCATTCGTCGTATTCACCGTCCATTCGCCGTATTAAAAGCAAAGAGAATGGCCATTCGCCGTATTCTTCGTCCATTCTCCGTCCTAAATGTACCATTCTCCGTCCATTCGCCGTATTAAAAGCAAAGGGAATGGCCATTCTCCGTCCATTGGCCGTATTCACCGTCCATTCGCCATATTAAAAGCAAAGAGAATGGCCATTCTCCGTCCATTCGCCGTATTCACCGTCCATTCGCCATATTAAAAGCAAAGAGAATGGCCATTCGCCGTATTCTCCGTCCTAAATGTACCATTCTCCGTCCTAAATGTACCATTCTCCGTGTTAAAAGCAAAGAGAATGGCCATTTTTTGTCCAAAAAAATATTCTCCTCGAAAATATTATCTTTAGAAAAGTTAAAAAATAATCCGCCCGACCTCAGAAGCAGGTTTCCTCAGTTCACCACCACCACCATGACATGTAGCTTTATTAACAAAATATTAAATTGTTAAATGAAAAATAAAATTTCAGACAATGGCATGGGCAGTAAAATTAGAGCGGCGCCGCTGGTACTTCTCCTTGTTCGAGGAGGCCTCGACGACGTCCGACGCGAAGCGGACCGATTCTTCTCGGCGCAGCTGGTACTCCTAATGAAAAATAAAATTTCAGACAATGGCATGGGCAGTAAAATTAGAGCGGCGCCGCTGGTACTTCTCCTTGTTCGAGGAGGCCTCGACGACGTCCGACGCGAAGCGGACCGATTCTTCTCGGCGCAGCTGGTACTCCTCGTTGTTCTAGGGGTGCTCGACGACGTTCGACGCGATCCGAACCGTTTCTTATTTCCTTCTTCATCTCCGTTTCTCTTTCCACCACCACCAGCACTACCACGACTACCATGGCCTGTAACCCAAAAAAAAAAAGGTTCAGATTAAATTGGATGGACTTTTGAGAGAGTAAATATGAGTTAATTTAGGGTGTTCATTGAAAAAATTAAAGTGAAGAATGACCTGCTAAAGCAAGTTACCAACAGGTCAGAAGTCTAAATCAGCATTAAATGATGTCTCCTGTATTATTTTATCTGAATTAAACCTGAACCGTTGGATTAAAATCCAACGGTCCAGATTTCGGATGTATCGATACATCCATTTCCAGCGGATGTATTGTAGAATTTTCCATATATATATATATATATATATATATATATATATATATATATATATATATATATATATATATATATATAAAGGGATATATAAAGGGATACATATAAAAAAAAATATATAAAGGGATACACAAGGCAAGGTAAATGTGTGAGTGTGTCATGTGTATGTGTGTGTATATGATTTGTGTGTGTGTGTGTGTGTCGATAGTGTGGCAGGACATGAGTGTAATGTGTCATAGAGAGTGACAGTATCATATAGGGGGTGTGTGTGTGAGTGTGGTGTGTGTTCAAACATGTAGTGAGGGAGTGAACCTGTGTGTTACTGGTAGGAGTGTGTGTACATGAGTATTCGAGAGGTATCAATGTGTATGGGTGTCAAGTGTCAGGACAGTAGGGTGAACAGTGTGCAGGAACATGTAAATTTGTGTAGGGTTAGCATTTTAGTTTATAGGTGTGTGTTCAGTTTACAGTGAAGTCCCAGGTATTCAAACAGTGGGTGTCAATAGCAAACAGTGTGCCATAGAATTTCAGTGAGAAAAAGTGTTCCTGTGACAAGTGTGCAAGAAAAGAACATGACAGGAATTTGTAAACCATGACAGGAAGTCCTTGTGTCTCAGTTATTCACAAGTGTGTGTGGTGTTGCAGGACATAATGCACAGTGTAGAATGTCAGCAACAATGTAGGGTCTCAGCTCAATAAGAACCCTCACTGAGATTAAAATCTCAGAAAAAATGACAGGGAGGAAAATCAGAGATGTGTGTTCACCTATACAACATGTTAGTAGTGGCAGTGCAAAATAGGCAGGAACCCAATTCAGTTTTACAACATTAATCATTCCATTAGAACTTATTTAAAAACTGAAAATGGAAATGAATCATTGGAATCACCTATGTATCAGTAATTGACAGGAATGATCTCAGGAAATGCCAACAGGGAAAAGTTCTCATGATTCAAAATAGTGGAGAATTTTACATGTAACTAAGTTTTCAGAAATTAGATTAATCTCAGGTTTCTTAAACAGTAAGAATTACATGTATAAGTCTACAGGATACTACTTATTAATCAGAAATTCATGGTTCAATTCTCAGACATGAGTTAATCACAGGAATGTGGAAATAATCATTGAGCAAAACATGAACAACCCCAAAGCCAAAATCTCATTTACGATTTGTAAGGCCTATTCTAGCATGTATGATTATCTAACAGAGATTTGTAGACATGTTAGGACATTATTTAGCATCTAATTATGACTAAACCATAATGTATTCATTAACAATAGAAATTAAACAGTGATACTCTCACTGGTATCAGTCAACAGAGAATAACCCCATACCCACATTCGATTATCCCATTCTAATATATAAATTACACTAACAGAGAATTGGGAATGTTAGGATATAATTTAATATACAATTAATCACCAATTACAGGAAGTTAAAACAGAAAAAGAGAGAGAGCAGTGCACACACTGATACACCAATGTATCAGTCGAATGCTTAACCAAACTACTTTCAATTTCATACTTCAAACTAGCAAAACATATAGTTGGTAATTAACATTCAATGTGTGCACGTGTCATACACCTAGTTTCGTGTCCAAAAACCAGACACGGATGTGTCCAAATCAATGCACACGCACACACGAGCCTGCACGAGCTCGAGTGACCTGTGCACGTGTCTGCACGCATCCGACACGCAACCAAGTGACACGAGACTTGGGGAGTGTCATGTCAGACACTGCCCCGAGCTCCATGTCAAAGGACACACGCCCACGTGTCCTGAATAGCCCATACGAGCCCACGAGCAGCAGGACACTGCTGTCCGCGCGCGCGCAGGCGTGTCCACGAGTCCAGTGTGACTCAGACACGACTCGAAATCACCCCAGTCCAATAGAAACCCATAAGCGACCCAAAAATATGAATTTCTATTCAAACACAATTTGAAATCTCGAACGAAATGCCCTTTGTGGCATTTCGTCGAACACCTGCGCATGTCACTGATACGTGTCCGATACGGACACGTACAGGACACGAAAAATGGCAAACCCTATTCCTACAGGACCAGGACACCTAGGGCTAGGTATTTATGCAAAGAAAACCTAGTTTTAATGGGTGGTTAGGAATTTACCTAGGATTGTTCTTCAACACAAAACTCCTTCAATGAGGGAATCTCCAAAAGCCACCCAATCCTTCAAATTGCTATAAAACCTGTGATGTGACTCCATAACAGCAGGAGAACAGGGATTAGAACCTTATGGAAGAAATCCCAATCAAAAAGGAGTCCTATTCATTAAACTATGAAGAAAAATAACCAAAGGCTTACCTATTCTTTAGGAAAATGAAGAACTAAATAAAAAGAGGCACAATTTCCTATGGAGACATTATATAGGCAAGGGGGGTCTTGGCTGGCCACTTTAGTTAGGGTTTTTAGATTACATCCTAGGGCTAGGAATGAATCAAGGCTAATGGGTGGCCTAGAAACTAGGGCTCTTTCCTAGTCTTTTGCAAATCACTTGACTAAACTAGACTTGACTTAAACCATTAACCAAAACCATCTAATTCTCAAAGTGGCTCACTAAACTAGTTATGACCAATCTAGGTTAGGTATAATCTAGGTTAGGCTAACCAAAATCACATGACAATAATTAAACTAGTATTTAAATCACACCATTGAATTAAATCATTTAAAATTCCTAATAAAATATATTAAATTCAAATAATTCAAAAAATGACAAAAATACCCTCGGGGCTAAAATGATAAATAAGTATCCCAATAACATGGTTAGGCTCTAGGTCAACCAGTCTCTACGATTTCACTAGCAAAACACCAAAATCATAAGTCATGATTTAAAATAGTTTAAATGATTAAAAATTACCAAAAATCATATTATTATTTAAATATTATAATTAAATAAATTAAAATATAAAATTTCAAAATTACCCTCATCTGGAAAACTGGGTGTTACAATTCTACCCACCTTATAAAAATTTTGTCCTCAAAATTAAAATGTTCCTACTCTTTCTAGGTCAAACCCCCCACAATCAAGTCTCAGAACTTAAATAAAACATACGATTAAAAAGGACGGCATACAGGGTCATGGCATACGGTGGTAGTGAAGTCTCATCTAGGTATACTAGTCATGCTAACCAAAACAGTCATAGGCATCAAAACACACAAGCAATCTAGGGTGCTAACTAGAAAAGATACAGAAATAACAATCATCAAGACTGTAAGGCAGTCTACCCTCCTATATGAAAACTGGTAATTATCAGAAATAAAATAAATATAAAGGGGTACTATTTAAAAATCAAGATCAAAGGTTTAAGGAACGAAAGTCAATAGCATTGAAATCTATATCACGATATATAGAGAATGTGTTAAAGAGGGAAAAGCTAGCATTATGTAAGGGTTATGTGGTTTGTGTGAAATATACATGAAAGTGTATAAGAGGATTTGTGTCTCAACTATAGCTATCAAGTTACACTATTCATAGCATATTGGTTAAGCAATCTACAAGGCACAAGCTATTTACCTATAACATGCATGGCTAACCATATATATATATATATATATATATATATATATATATATATATATAGAGGTAGTGATTTAATTATGCATCTACTTACATCATAAAATGTTTACAGAACTATATATATATCTATATAGCTATATGAACATAACATAGAGATGAAGGGTTAGGTTTTTATGGCAGCTGTGAACATTAGTATAGAGTGTCAATTGTACATGGGTTAAAACTTGAAATGAAGGGTTCAATCATTCAGTTTAGCTCAATATTACATATTAGATCTGAAATTGAACTACACATATTGAAAGCAATGTAAAAATGTTAACATGTATTCAGTTTTCAAAAATTTGGAGAAATTCGAACATCAAAACCAACTCAATGTTTACCATAACCACAACCTAACATGTAAGAGTATGAAACCTAACATTATATACCTACACACAATAATGTACACGGCTCAAAACATTACATTAAAGAAAACTACAATTTGACTAATCACTTAGAATTCAGACTTAAAGGGTTAATATGTACATAGTCTCAGGTTTGACAAATTCAACACAAAACTCAACCAAACTCAACCAATTTTCTTTAAGACTTGAAACCCTGCATGTAACATACATGTGCAGTAATGTAAACAACAATTAATAACATAAAATTTAATTTAATTTACGAATCTAATCTGGAAAACAGAGAACTAGTCACTGATACTGTCCTATATTAGAATCATTAGGATTTTGAAAATTAACATCAACATATTAATATGCATTTAGATAGGTTGGTGATCAAGTGTAGCATGCATACGTGTCAGGCAAGCATATGTGTCCACTATATTATATATTCTAAGGTAATACAAGAAATAATGGCAAGAAGAAGATAATGATAAAATCTGTTCTGCTTATCTATTTAAAAGAATGAACCATTTGAAACCAGAGTTACAATATCAAATCTAAGTTAAGGTCTAGCAAAATCATTGATTCATCGTATTAGGAAGAATTTATAGCAAGAAGTTACACTAGATTTATAATAACAGCTAAGCCACTCCTACTCATACTCCTACTCCTAAGTCATTTATAATAATAAAAAAGGGTATGATATTTAAAACCTCCTCAAGATACAATCTGTTAATCATATGCATCCAAAATCATGTTGTCCAGAGTCTTCATCATGCTAGTGAGCAAGGCTACGATAATCACAGAGTCCTTGACTAAGGTACGTACGTCTAGGTTCATGGTATTTAAAATTTTCGTATTGCCGCATGCGACGGCGAAAACCTTAAATTTCTATACCCGAGAGATACATCCAAAATCTGACTACATGTCCTCACTATGCCAACTAATACGACTATCGAAGATTCTAGATCCCATGATTTAGACCTAGCCCATATGATTTTTAAAGAAAAACCAACATAATAAAAGAACAACATGACAAAATTAATCAATCAGCAAGGAACAGATGGAATCGGATTTCAAGGTAGTTATAAAAGACAATTTCAGAAATAGAATTGAGAAGAACGGAATTTGCAGCAAGATCTCCAATGGTCTGTGTATCCTTGACAGTTCTGACGATAGCTCGACGTGCTGGTTTCCTCTAGCCTGTTACTGATGCTGCACTGCTGCTGAGAGAAATCGGAAATAATGGGAAAATGTCTCTGTACAGGCAGAGGTGCACCTCCAATGTAGCAGAAATGCCAACCTGAGTCGGCACCACAGAAGCTGCGGTCTCGGGGCCCTGATGAACAGGACGAGAGGTGGCCAGCCTCTCGATAGTATCTCCCGAACCGAAGTGATGAGATCGTGTCTTCATAACCATCATAAAAATAGATCAAAACAAGAAGTAATTTCTGAGAATGAAGCAAAAATTTAAAGGAGGACAGTTTATATTCAAAGGGAAGTCAATAAGCAATAATTTTAGACAAAAGGAATCTGATTAAGAGTTTTTTCTAATGTGATTGAGTACCTCCAAAAATAATCCTAATCCTACTGCAGGCTGTAGTGGTACTCTAGTTCGAATACCACTACACAAACTCGGACCTACATGGACCACCACTAAAAACGTGTCACGACTCGCACCCTAGAGTAAGGGCACGAGACGTGGGTACGTCCAGCCTACGCCGCAGTATCGGCGGTAGAACGCTATCCTAGGTCGCAACATCTAACAATGTAAGTTCTAAACAGTTTATACTCCCCGAATGGGGGTGACATAGCAGAAAGTAAACTCAATCACAAACTAAGGCCGGAGATAAGATGGAATGATAGATAGATAAATACTGCTGAAATAAAAGGAAATCCCAAGTACAAACAGAGAGTCTAAGTGTCTAAGATAATACATATCCCAAATACCAAGTATCAATATATACAATCATCCAGAAAGAATAATACAAAGAAAACTTCCTAGTCTAGAAGAGTGTCATCCACAGCTATAGGGTCCGGCTGCTGGTCCAAGTCACAGCTGTCATCTAAAGTAGCCGCATAATAGGTAGGGCAGCCAGCCTCGTCCTCATCCTCTGTAATATTTCAACAGGTCCAGTCAGGACAGGAGCGAGCACAATACATCTCAACAAGTCATAGCAGAAAAAGAAAATATAATCATGCTAGAGAATAAAATACAGGAAACTGAAGAATAGCATAATGTAAGAGAGAGACTGTAAGTAAATATCTATGATATATATAAAAAGAGACAGTGCTAGTGATTCATAGTACTAGATAAACATGTGAATGGCTAAGGACTGATTCATGATTACACTACTTGGAATTGATTCATGATTATACTACTTGGATTCATTCACATGTTTATTTATACTCCCCCATCCCCAATCAATACACAAAGATCCATTCAAGTTACGTTAAGATTCGTGATTATACTACGTTGCCCATAAGGGTGATTCATGAATTGATTCGTGAAGGCTCGGTGATCATGAGGGTATATGAGTCACTAGCTGATTCCCGAAGATTCATGATAATAGAAGCATAAGATACGTGATGTAAGTGAAACACACTGGTCAAAAGTATCTGATGCTCCCGAGAAGGATAACATCTCATAAAGGGATCCATATAGTACTAATCCGTGTTCCATCGTGTCAGCATCAAGTAAGATAGTCTAAAGCAGGAAATATAATCCTAAATATGATATGAAATGATCAGATAATGTACTCGCCTACTATCTGAGTGTCCAACTGAAATATACTGTCCGAGAAGAGGTGTCTGGCTCCTAATCAGAACAGCACAAGTCACAACAAGTCTAAAATGATAAAATGAAGTTCTACTATGCATTCTACATGAATCTAGGTCAATCTAGGCCAAAGTTAACTCTTGGTCAACTCTGGTCAACCCTAGAAGTCAAACCTAGGTCAACTATGGTCAAACTAGGTCTAACAAGTCTAACTAGGCTTAACCAAGACTGACCAGCCTAACTAAGCCCTCACTAGTCTAATAGACACAACATAGGCCAATACCACATATATACATATCAACATATTCACATATATGAGTATATATATATATATATATATATATATATATATATATATATATATATATATATATATATATGGGTTATTTTGTATAAGGGTACCAAGTTTATGATATAATTAGACTTCGGGTACTGGGTTTATTCGTTTTAGACTTTGGGTACTGTAACTTTTTAGTGACACATTTTAGTGACAAACATTCGTCATTGAAAGACTTATTTTGTCACTGAAAGTCCACTTTTGTCACTAAAATGTGTCACTAAAAAAATTTGAATACCCAAACTCTAAAACGGACAAACCCAGTACCCAAAGTCTAATTATATCATAAACCTGGTACCCTTATACAAAATAACCCTATATATATCTACATATACTATAGGATATGCCTAGTACTCTAGCTATCACACATGTAGAATATGTAAATCCCACATGGCTTTACATTACACATTTACACATAGGCTATCTTAACTATTTACCCACATATATTTATATATATATATATATAATCACACACACACATAGATTAGATAATATATATTTATATATATATATTTTTTAGATTATATATATATATATATATATATATATATATAGGAAAATGTACCTAAGGTCGACCTTAGGTAAGTTACCTAAGGTCGACCTCATTTTCCTCACTTTACAATATTTTTTTCTTGAATTTTTTTATGGGATTCATCTACACCTTATTGATTGGCAACATACCAAATTTCAAGAAAAAATAATATTGTTTAGCCCCCTATCTATCCCTTGCAAAATCGACGGTCTAAAACTTTGCTGCTACACCGTCAATTTTGCACCTTATTGATAGGGGGCTAAACAATATTATTTTTTCTTGAAATTTGGTACGTTTCCAATCAATAAGGTGTAGATGAATCCCATAAAAAAAATTCAAGAAAAAAATGTTGTAAAGTGAGGAAAATGAGGTCGACCTTAGGTAACTTACCTAAGGTCGACCTTAGGTACATTTTCCTCATATATATATATATATATATATATATATATATATATATATATATATATATATATATATATATATAAAGGGATACACAAGGCAAGGTAAATGTGTGGGTGTGTCATGTGTATGTGTGTGTATATGATTTGTGTGTGTGTGTGTCTATAGTGTGGCAGGACATGAGTGTAATGTGTCATAGAGAGTGACAGTGTCATATAGGGTGTGTGTGTGTGAGTGTGGTGTGTGTTCAAACATGTAGTGAGGGAGTGAACCTGTGTGTTAGTGGTAGGAGTGTGTGTACATGAGTATTCGAGAGGTATCAATGTGTGTGGGTGTCAAGTGTCAGGACAGTAGGGTGAACAGTGTGCAGGAACATGTAAATGTGTGTAGGGTTAGCATTTTAGTTTATAGGTGTGTGTTCAGTTTACAGTGAAGTCCCAGGTATTCAAACAGTGGGTGTCAATAGCAAACAGTGTGCCACAGAATTTCAGTGAGAAAAAGTGTTCCTGTGACAAGTGTGCAAGAAAAGAACATGACAGGAATTTGTAAACCATGATAGGAAGTCCTTGTGTCTCAGTTATTCACAAGTGTGTGTGGTGTTGCAGGACATAATGCACAGTGAAGAATGTCAGCAACAATGTAGGGTCTCAGCTCAATAAGAACCCTCACTGAGATTGAAATCTCAGGAAAAATGACAGGGAGGAAAATTAGAGATGTGTGTTCACCTATATAACATGTTAGTAGTGGCAGTACAAAATAGGCAGGAACCCAATTCAGTTTTACAACATTAATGATTCCATTAGAACTTATTTAAAAACTGAAAATGGAAATGAATCATTCGAATCACCTATGTATCAGTAATTGACAGGAATGATCTCAGGAAATGCCAACAGGGAAAAGTTCTCAGGATTCAAAACAGTGAAGAATTTGACATGTAACTAAGTTTTCAGAAATTAGATTAATCTCAGGTTTCTTAAACAGTAAGAATTACATGTATAAGTCTACAGGATACTACTTATTAATCAGAAATTCATGGTTAAATTCTCAGACATGAGTTTATCACATGAATGTGGAAATAATCATTGAGCAAAACATGAACAACCCTAAAGCCAAAATCCCATTTACGATTTGTAAGGCCTATTCTAGCATGTATGATTAGCTAACAGAGATTTGTAGACATGTTAGGACATTATTTAGCATCTAATTATGACTAAACCATAATATATTCATTAACAATAGGAATTAAACAGTGATACTCTCACTGGTATCAGTCAACAGAGAATAACCCCATACCCACATTCGATTATCCCATTCTAGTATATAAATTACACTAACAGAGAATTGGGAATGTTATGATATAATTTAATATACAATTAATCACCAATTACAGGAAGTTAAAACAGGAAAAGAGAGAGAGCAGTGCACACACTGATACACCAATGTATCAGTCGAATGCTTAACCAAACCACTTTCAATTTCATACTGCAAACTATCAATTCATGAAGAACATATAGTTGGTAATTAACATTCAATGTGTGCACATGTCATATACCTAGTTTCGTGTCCCAAAACCAGACACGGATGTGTCCAAACCAATGCACACGCACACACGAGCCTGCACGAGCTCGAGTGACCTGTGCACGTGTCCGTACGCATCCGACACGCAACCAAGTGATACGAGACTTGGGGAGTGTCGTGTCAGATACTGCCCCGATCTCCATGTCAAAGGACATGCTCCCACGTGTCCTGAATAGCCCACACGAGCCCACGAGCAGCAGGACACTGATGTCCGCGCGCGCACAGGCGTGTCCACGAGTCCAGTGTGAATCGGACACGGCTCGAAATCACCCCAGTCCAATAGAAACCCATAAGCGACCCAAAAATACGAATTCTTATTCAGACACAATTTGAAATCTCGAACGAAATGCCCTTTGTGGCATTTCGTCGAACACCTGCACATGTCACTGATACGTGTCCGATACGGACATGTACAGGACACGAAAAATGGCAAACCCTCTTCCTACAGGACCAGGACACCTAGGACTAGGTATTTATGCAAAGAAAACCTAGTTTTAATGGGTGGTTAGGAATATACCTAGGGTTGTTCTTCAACACAAAACTCTTTCTATGAGAGAATCTCCAAAAGCCACCCAATCCTTCAAATTGCTATAAAATCTGTGATGTGACTCCATAACAGCAGGAGAACAAGGATTAGAACCTTATGGAAGAAATACCAATCAAAAAGGAGTCATATTCATTAAACTATGAAAAAAAAAAACCAAAGGCTTACCTATTCTTTAGGAAAATGAAGAACTAAATAAAAAGAGGCACAATTTCCTATGGAGACATTATGTAGGCGGGGGGGGGGGGGGGTCTTGGCTGGCCACTTTAGTTAGGGTTAGGGTTTTTAGATTACATCCTAGGGCTAGGAATGAATCAAGGCTAATGGCTGGCCTAGAAACTAGGGCTCTTTCCTAGTCTTTTGCAAATCACTTAACTAAACTAGACTTGACTTAAACCATTAACCAAAACCATCTAATTCTCAAAGTGGCTCACTAAACTAGTTATGACCAATCTAGGTTAGGTCTAATCTAGGTTAGGCTAACCAAAATCACATGAAAATAATTAAACTAGTATTTAAATCACACCATTGAATTAAATCATTTAAAATTCCTAATAAAATATATTAAATTCAAATAATTCAAAAAATAACAAAAATACCCTCGGGGCTAAAATGATAAATAAGTATTCCAATAACATGGTTAGGCTCTAGGTCAACCAGTCTCTACGGTTTCACTAACAAAACACCAAAATCATAAGTCATGATTTAAAATAGTTTTAAATGATTAAAAATTACCAAAAATCATATTATTTTTTAAATATCATAATTAAATAAATTAAAATACAAAATTTTAAAATTACCCTCATCTAAAAAATTAGGTGTTACAGATGAGACTTGAGTTCTATGTATCGAGTAGTGAATTATTCTATGAGATGGAATTGACTGCTCAGGACGAGAATGTTGGATCGATACCTATAGTCGGGTAGCTGGATTAACCTTGACTGTTACATAAAATTATACCCTGACTCGGGTAATCGATAGTGGGTGATATCAGATTGTATCTTTTAGAACAGATAAATTGCCTCGGTGAGAAATATTGTTGGATTTGGGAAGAAATATGATTGCATGTTGTGAACTCTTGATATGATTGGCTCTAAGTTTGACCATTGACCGAATGTTAGAAATGTTATGCTTGGATAGAGAGCTTACCTGAGTTGTCCCTGATATTTAGTGTTGTAGCCTGGAAGATAGTGATAGTGGCAAAGTGAATGAAATAATAAGTTAATTGAAAGGATGCTAAGTCGGATTTGAAAAAGAGAGTTATACCGTGGCTTATCGAATCGCACTAACACGGAAGTTGGCTGAAGTACACAAGTTTTGGAGACGCCTAAATTGTATGTATGGATCCAGCCGAAGTGATAGGTTGTGACTGAGATAACATTATGGGAAGAATTTATCGCACTAGCGCAGAATTTGGCTAAAATGTATATATTTTGGGGACGCCTAAAATATGTGTATGGATCCAAATGAAGTGATACGTTGCGACCAAGATAGAAATGCAAGGAAAATGTTGGTGAATCAATGAGAAGTTATAAGTAATTGAAAAAGAGCTAGACAGATCGAATCGTTGATGGATTAAAATGGTACAGTTAGATAGTTATTTTGAGATGACCGAGTGGGCTAAAATGAATATTGAATTGAAGCTAAATAAGTAACTTGTTGTGGCTAAGTAAATTAGCAAGATGAGTTGTTCTCTTAAGTTTTGAGGACAAAATTTTTCTGAGTGGTATATTATGTAATGCCCCGCTCCACACGGGACATTTGTAGAAGCATGGAATTTCAGGGCGCATCTATATTCCAGAATTCCTATGCGCTCAAATACTACTTAGAACATGCGCCAGGGAGCTCAAACGAAGTACTTGGCACAGCAAGACAGCAAAAGTATAGACAATCAAAAGAAGATTTTTATTTCATATCAAAGTCTATTACATGTCTAAAGGAAAGGCTTTACATAGAAGAATTTCTACAAAAAGAAACATCCTAAGAATACAACCAGGCGCAGCAAACTGCCATGCGTCCCCCACCAGGCACATCATCAGGCAGCCGCATCACTTCAGAGTCTCAGTCAGGCGTGTCCCTTCAGCGTCTCAATCAGGCGCAGCCTTCAGCATCTCAGTTATACGCATCATGAAGTCTCAGCATATGCGCCTTACTTCGACCCGATCAAATGCTTCGAATAATAAAGCATTTATTGAGCAGAACCTGGGTGGGCGATCAACCCTACCCTAGCGGGAGGAAGAGCTCTCCTCCGAGGCTAAAGGAGTAGCTTTCAACACAACCAGAATGGGCAACACCCACTCTTGTAGGAGGAAGAGCTCTCCAAAGTCCAAGGAAGATGAGAGCACCGTAATTCTGATCTATGGCTCTTCTAGCATAACAGTGACAGGGCTCGAGCATCCCGATCTTTGGATGCAACAGGCACCTTTCGCCTGCCTCAGAAGCCCTCGACCCTGACTTTTGGATGTAACAGTCACCTTCACGAGTGCATGAATGAATACAATGTGTCGCATCTTCACCCTCGGGAGCATCTCGTCAACAGAATATGCTCGAGAAAACAAGTTCATTCGGGAAGACGTGAGAGAACGAGAGGCAAACTCTCTCCTTGCCACTATTTATAGGTCGGGCAAATCAAACCCATGCGCCAAGTGGCGGGCTCTCCGAATCCCGTGCAATAAATTTACATTTATGGTGATGAACCTGACGCTTCGAATTCAGCCAAGTCAAAACGGATATTTAAATCACTTAAAGAACACAAAAGTCAGACCAATAAAAGCACGTCATGCAAAAGGATGCACCGGTCAGACACCGTGCATCGTACAGACGCGTCCGTCGGTTCTAAAGCGCCCCGTATGGATGCACCCAACAGAGCACAAACCCATGCGTCCTAATCAACATGGACCCATGTGCCCATTTTGGCTCATCATCCATCAAGCAATTAATGCTCAAGTGACAGAGTTGGCAGCATATCCCCCGAGGACTGGATAGTTAGCAGCTTTTTCAGAAAACGAAGCGTCGCTGACATCAGCATCATCATTAATTTCCTCCGACGGCTATGACCCACATGGCCGACCAACCACTCGCATGCGCCACAGCGACCATGCGCCTGAAGACTCGCATGCGCCTCAAAAGCCGTACGCCCAGACTGGTTCGTGACTCCTGAAGGTTGTGAGCCAAAGTTTTCTCATGCGCCCGATCCCAGGCGCATCCTATCAGATCACTCTCCACCAAATCCGAGATCTTTGAGCTATGGATGTGCGCCACGTGTCCTTTGACTCAATTCAACCAATGAAGGGGTGCTAATCACCCAAGATCTCAGCAACAGAAAGATCCTCTCCCCTGCTACGTGCCAGACCACAAAAGTAGCATGAAGGATTCAACCCATAAATGATGGTGCATCATCCATGCGCCTCCTGCAGCTTCAACCACGTGGCATCCCCACGTACAGGCGTATCCTACATATGTGCGCATGAGCAGCCAGCCTGCAAGTTATAAATAGGAGGATCATTTCCATCTCATACAGACACAAAGATACACCTACGGACAGAGGCCTACATACACAGTGAGAGAGGAAGATACAGACACTCAACGCCTTCTTTCTCTCCGCAAGCTCCAGCACCCGGAGCAACTCAGACCTTCAGAGAACCGAGAACCGTCGTCAGATCGTCAACGGAGTCAACGTATTACCACTCGCTCCATCGATACAGGGACCCAGATAAACAAAAGTGTTCTCCTAGGACTACATCTAAGTCCTATATTATAACACTGTTCTGTTTGTAATTGAACAATAAAAAGATTTTAATGGCAAACAAGCTGACGACTCTGCTGGGGACCTCTTTCTCCTCCACCGAGAAAGCTGTATCGCAATCTGACGACGTGAAGGTGGGCTCCTCCCACAAGACGCTGGTCGTATGCCTCAATCAACAGGCGTATGAGGAGTTCATGTTTGAAGGCAGCACAAGTCCTTCGAAGCGGTTGCCAAAGCCGAAGAAGACTCGCCAAGTCTGGGTGCGCAAGTTCGAGGCCCCTGGCACCACCACTGAAGGGGATACGCCGATGCAATCCACCCTTCTCGCTGACGTCCTTAGCGGCCATGATGCACCCACCTGTGCAGCGCATCTCTCGGGAAAGCATGGTGCTGACCACATTCCTCAGTCATTTCCTTCTCAGATAAGGAAGATGCGCCGACGGAGCAAGGGTACATCTAACGCCCTATGCAGTAACTCTGCTGCGCCACAGAAGGATTCTATCTTTGACAGACTCACTCGCTGTCGTGGCAAGGAGAATTTGGACTCTGAGTACTATACACTCCTGTGGGCTGGTACGAAGAAGTCTAAGGTAGAACGGGCCATGTGTCTCAAACCTGCTATGCCGGCAGCAAATCAGAAGCATGCGCTCACAATCATGCACGATGCTGATGGTAAGCTGTATAAGGTCGACTCGGGTGCTTCTGCGCCAGAAATGAGCCGACCTTCAAAGTCCTTGCCTCACTTGGACGCATCTGTTGTGTCCGTAACTAAGTCGAGCAAGGCAAAATCTGTGGTCTTGAACCCCAGCGCCTACATAGGATGTACGTCTGTGGCCGGTTCAAGTCACTGTAAATGTTGTACCCCTATAACTGATCTGAGCGCATCTTCAGCGTTGGTTCAGGGGGCACAGCATTCACCTGACCACCCCGACGCTTGGCCTTACCATGCGCGTGATAGGGGTGTGAAGGTGGTACTCTCCCCCAATGATTTACGTAATGTGATCAGTCACAAGTGCCGATCAGGAGAGTCGACTGACAAGCACAATGCGTCCCTCACAGGGCACACCTGTGCTGTAGTCACCATCAACTGTTGTTGTAAAACAGTAGTCCCACCATCAAGGCAGTCGGTGTTCCAGCGGCTGTAATCATCAACACCTCTCCAACATCGCCTCGGGAAGAAGGTGTCAACTGAAGTGGAGCCAGAACTACAGGTTGCTTCTTGCAACGTAGTCTCCAACTCTCCATCAATTCGGAAGGCGACTGGCAGCTCCTCGACTTTGTCCTCATCCAAGAGCCAGTCGAGGAAGACCAAGACGACTGTCCCGTCCTCAAGAGTATTTGAGGGCACTCGGGGGAGAAAGAAGATCTCAGAGGAAGCTGGGGGTAGTCAAGCCCCTGTGGATCTTCATCCTGGAGACGAAGTCAGCCTTCCGGACATAGCTGGAGGTAGTCAAGCCCCTGTGGATCTTCATCCTGGAGACGAAGTTAGCCTCCCGAACATAGCTGGGGGTAGTCAAGCCCTTGTGGATCTATATTTCAAAGACGAAGAAGTCCTCCAAGGCAGAGCTGGGGGTAGTCAGGTCCTTGCTGATACTTCTTCCGAAGACGAAGGTTTCCTCCAGAACATAGCTGGGGGTAGCCAAGATGAAGCTTCGTGGGAAGTTCCTCGTCTACAAGAGAACGAGGCCAAAAGTGCAGCCTCAACCGATCCATCCACTTCCAGTCGCGTCATGACGGTGTACATGACGGAAGCTGGTAATGCGGAGTCAGATGCACCGCCAGCAGATCTCGTCCAGCACCTGGATACCTTAGAGGGAGGACTTAAAACCCTCTCTGCCTCCATACAAACACTGACTCAAGCAGTGTTTGAGATACGGTCAGCTTTGGCCATGGCACCGTCTATTGGTCCTGATCCAGGGGCCAATAGAGAATCAAGTGTACCCCTTCAACGGGTATTCTTGGATACAGATCATCGTGAAGCACCTCAGACGTCAGAGCCATCAAATGCTCAACTCCAGGCTGTACTACCTTCTCCGACTCCCAGCTCCACGGAAGACGTGGTGGAGATGATCAGGGACTTGCACGAGCGCTTTGAGTCCAATAACAGACAAGAGGAGCGCCAGAAGATGGGGATCCCACAACCATACCCCTCGAATGGAACAAAGTGGTTTATCCTCCCAAGTATAAACCACAAACATTGACGCCATACGACGGGAAGGACTCTCCATGCCGCTATCTGACATACTTTCAGTCTTAAACGGGACATCTTTCGAAGGAAGACGTACTACTCACCAGCATATTTATCGGGACACTGAAAGGAGTGGCTTTCGACTGGTACTGCAGTCTCTCCGACAACTCTATATCTTCCTTCGACGATTTGATATATCTCTTCCTCGATCATTTCTACGATAGAGGGAAGGATATGACAATGGCGTCCCTCATAGAGATACATCAGAAGGAGAAGGAAACAGTTCGAACATTCATCGAACGATTTCGCTAAGCCTGCTTTAGACTGCCCCCGGGTATGCCAGAACATGCACTCCTCTCTTCCTGCAGCATGAATATGCTGCCTGCGATTAAACTCTGGCTCAACTCCACTCCTCCTCCCGACTGGAGTTCATTGATCATCGAGGCCAAAGTAGCAGAAAAGAAGGCGTCCAATGCTCATCTTCTGGGAGTCTGTTTCCCTGTCTTTGAGGACAAGGAAAAACAGCCTGCAGCCAACAATCCTGGAAGAGAGACGAAGGGGAAGCAGGTGTTGACTGTCAATGCCTCCAAAGGTGCATCAGCACCAACTCAGAAGCCTCCACTTGCACCATGGCCAAAGGAGGTTTATTCTTTCAACGATGAAGACGCCCTGCAACTCTTAGAGATATTGAAGTAGGGTGACAAGATCAAGTTACCGGACAGGAAGCGTCCCGACGAGGTTGGAAGAGTGGACAATCCGAGGTACTATCACTACCATCGGTTTGTCGGACATCCAACTAAGGACTGCTATGTCCTCAAGAACTACATCCAGCACATGATCAATGCGGATGTTATCTCCGTCGACTACGAGAAGAAAACGGTCTCGGCCAACCTGGTGTCACTCCAATTTGGTACCTTGCCACCAACCACAACACAAGATGGCGTCGTCCCCATCCCAAAGGCGACAATGGAGGTGGTTAACCTACTACCTACTCGCGATAATGCGAGTGGACTCATCCCCCTCACCACATTCCGGGGAGAGGTCTTATGAGTTCACCCTGACCTCGTCTCTGAAGTTACTCAACTGGAGGTACGCTCTGCCTCCAAAACCAAGGACAGGAAGATCAAGTCTTGCCGTATGGTCTCTTCCAATACGGAAGAGGTACTTTCTGTATAGACGTATTCACATCAGAACGCCCAACCTGACGAAGCTGTCGTCGAGGTGGTGCCTCCTTGTACCGTCCCTGCTACCCAGGAAGAGGGCCCATCCAGGCCTCCAGCAGCCAATAAACAGAATCATGTAGAGGCCCATTTTGATAAGCCTTTGCGAAAGGAGAATGCTTCGGGGCTAGCCAAGCCCCACAACTTCGACATACTAGCACAACTGGCCAGTACTCCTGCCCGTCTATCTCTGTTTGAGCTTCTTCGCCTTTCCAAGGACACTTGCGAAGCTCTCTGTGAAGCCCTGAAGGATGCTGAGTCCTTCATCAGTCAAGTCAAGCAGCCTGAGGATCTTCCGACTACATGTGCACACTGCCATTGTACGGATGAATTTATTCCCAACATAACTTTCACCCAACAAGACATGTTGCTTAAGCACAACCGATACAACAGGCCACTGTATTATACAGGGTATGTCAGTTCTGTCAAGGTGAAGCGGATTCAGATCGATCCAGGGTCTTCCCTCAGCATTATTCCGAAGACGCTGCTCTCAATACTGAAAATCCTAATGTACCGTCTAGCGCCTTCCAACACTACAATTAGCGGTTTCAATGCTAGCAAAAGTGAACCGCTGGATAAAATACGGCTGAAATATCATATCGGTAACCTCCAAACTGAGGTGACTTGCTATGTCGTGGATGCTGACATTAACTACAACCTCCTACTGGATCGTCCGTGGCTGTATGAGTACATGTGGTGCCATCTACACTCCACCAATGTATGAAGTATGTGTCCACCAACGACATCATCCGGACAGAGTTCGCAGACATTGACCCTTTCAAGGGGGTCAAAGCCTACTTCACCGATTCTACCCTGTACAAGTCGCCTGATGAGAGGGAAGCCAATGATGCTGACGATAAAGCAGAAATGGCAGCAGAGCCGGGCATGGAGCCAGAGATGATTCCCGACGCTCCTTTGAAAATTTGACTCAAAGGAAAACTGCCTCAGATGCTGCCTCCCATGACCATCAAACTACCTGAAAAAGCACCAACTTCTCTAGGTAGAACACCTACTGAAGCTCCCTTGAAGATACGGCTCAAGGGAAAGCCGCCTCAAACATCGGCTCCCCTTGTGACAAAACAGGGGAGGGCACCAATTACTGAAGGCGCAGTTGAGGCACCTCTAAAGGTGCGTCTTAAAGGCAAGCCTCCGCAATCATCCGTCTCATCCAAGCTGCCGAAGAAGGCCCACATAGCCCTCTCGGACCCCAAGGTCAAAGCTGCGGTGGACTCTTCCGAACCAACCCCCGTACTCACAGATGAAGAGCTAGGGGAGTACATATCGGCTATGTAGATGCACCCTCTCTGGACAATGTAATCCCGCGGAACAAAATCTCATGTTTTATCAATAATAGAGTGTCTTTTAATTATTCTAGTCTTCCACATTGGAATGTCATGTATACATTAGATAACGCTCTACGGTCGTTGCAAACACAAATAACGACCTTCAATCATGTAAATCGAGTAGTCCCGTCCCAAAGGGTCTGTTTTATAGTTCCACCGTGGAATCAAGACGAAGAATCCATCATCTTCGGCAAAGTCGAGCGTCATCAAGACCTTCCGCCACTCGAACAAGAACCAGATACCGGCAGAATATAAGTCTATCGGTACACGAACAAGGAAAACTACCTCATCCAAAAGATGTGTTACGACCTAAAAAGCAACAAAGGCCTGAACTACGGCAAGGGTCGACGTCTTCCTCTCCGGCTCCCAACACATAAAGGAAAGCCGCAGGACTACTATCATCGAACTCGACGGGGGCTGGGCTATGTCACGCCACCGACAACTCCAGAGAGTTTGAAGGCAGAAGAAGTAGAACATTCTCATTCGTCCGAAGCATCAACCTGGGATTCTGATACCAGTATCGGCTCAGTCTTCAAGAAGGTGCTATCAGTCAACATGGCATCTGCATAATCTCAAGAAGATGAAGGTGAAGACCAAATGCCAGAATTCTTCGAGGAAGAACCTTAGGCTCAACGCTTAGGAGCGCAGTGGGAGTCTCGTTTTGAAATATGCGAACCCCCTACCGAAGACGAAGTCAAGCAGATCGACCTGGAGGATGGATCTTCTTCCAAACCTATCTTCATCAGCAAGAGTCTAAAGGGACCAGACTGGGAATCTTTAATCCAACTGGCTAAAGAATATATCAACGTCTTCGTCTGGAGCTACGAAGATATGCCCGGACTTGATCTCCAGATCGTGATGCATAGGCTTAACATCTTACCTGATGCCAAGCCTATAAAGCAACAACAGCGATGCTTTCGTCCTGACATCATGAACGCTATCGATCAGGAGGTAGACAAACTCCTGATCGACGGGTTTATCCGTGAAGAACAACACCTGAATTGGGTGGCCAACGTCGTCCCTGTCACCAAAAAGAATAGGAAGATACGGGTCTGCATCGACTTCAGAGATCTCAATGTTGCTTGTCCGAAAGACGAATTCCTGCTTTCGATCACCGACGTAATGATCGAAAATACATGCGGCTTCGAACGCATGTCTTTTACGGACGGGTATTCGGGCTACAACCAGATCAAAATGTTTTCCGATGACGCAAAGTACACGTCATTCAGGACGTCGAAAGGGATTTTCTGCTACACAGTGATGCCCTTTGGCTTGAAGAACGCTGGTGCTACATACCAACGAGCTATGAGTGCCATCTTCCGTTAACATCTTTGTAAAATAGTCGAATTCTATGTTGATGATATCGTTGTCAAGAGCTGTCTCAAAGGTGATCACCTACAAGACCTAAAGACAGTCTTCGATCTCATGCGAGCGCATCAACTCAAGATGAACTCCGCTAAATCCTTCCTTGGGGTTTCTAGCGAAAAGTTCTTGGGCTTCATTATCACGGCGAAAGGCATTCATGTCGATCCCGAGAAGACCAAGGCCATTCTTGACATGGACCCTCCGAAGAACCTCCGAGAACTTCGAGGCCTGCAGGGGCGTCTGGCATACATCCGAAGGTTTATAGCAAACCTTTTCGAAAAATGGCAAACCTTCATCCAGCTCATGAAGAAGGGGGTCTCCTACGTCTGGACAGAGGAATGCCAGAAAGCTTTCGATGATATCAAGGCTTACGTGACGAGCCCGCCAGTCCTGGTGGCACCCGTCGCAGGCAAACCATTTCACCTCTACGTCCTTGCCATGGATCATTCCCTCGGTACTCTGCTGGCTCAGAACAACGATGCAGGCTACGAGCAAGCTATCTACTACCTCAGTAGGACACTGATCGGGGCCGAACACCGGTACAACCCCGTTGAAAAGGAGTGTTTGACTTTGGTGTTCGTCATCCAGAAGACTCGCCATTATGTCTCGGGCCAGACAATTCATGTCATTTCTCGAGTCAATCCCCTCAGGGTTCTCATGACGAAGCCAGGATCATTGAACTCCCGGCTAGCTACATGGGCGATCCTGTTGATGCCGTACAATTCTACAAAAAGTTGTCAAGGGTCAAGCTCTGGCCGACTTTTTAGCTGAGCACCCCATCCCAGAGTCCTCCAGACTCTATGAAGACATCCCGTATGAGGTCCAAGAATCAAACGTCACCGAAGAAAGCTCCGTCTGGCGGATATTTTTCGATGAAACTTCAAGAACAGGCCCCAAAGGCCAAATTATCGCCGGAGTGGGGGTAGTCTTGGTCTCCCCCGATCAGCTGGTCATCCAGCGTGCTTACTCCCTTTCGAAGCCGTGCTCTAACAATGTTGTCGAGTATAACGCTCTCATCATGGGACTCCAGCTGGCGCAACAGCAGGGGGTGGATCATCTGAAATCCTACGGCGACTCAAAACTCGTCGTTAACCAGATCAGAGGATAATATGAAGTTCGCCATGAAGATATGGTTCCTTACCATGAAGTCGCATTGAACATTATTTCAACCTTCACCAAGTTCTTCATAGAACACGTACCTCGGTTACAAAACCTGGAGGCTGACGCTCTGGCTGGCCTCGCAGCCTCATTGGCAGTACCCCTCGGGACTCAACACTACGTCACGGTGGTTGGTCGAGACTTGGTCTGTCCTAAAAACAATCTATGCTCACAAATGGCCCATGTCATGTCAACAAGTGCTGGTGTTAATGTTCGAGACTGGAGGTTCCGTTTATCGACTTCGCTGTCTACAAAATTCTCTCAGAAGACCCGAAAGAAGCTGTCTCAGTCAGGAGACGTTCCCTTCGATTCTATTACGATACAGCTACTAAAATGCTGTACCGACGCTCCTACGATGGACTCGATGCTTGTCTAACAAAGAAGCAGTCGAAAGCCTTCTAGAAGCTCATGACGGAACTTGCGGGGCTCATCAACCTGGGCCTAAGTTGCAAGATCGACTGCGACGTATGGGTTACTACTGGCCAACCATAGCAGCCGACGCTGTCGACTATGCCAAAAAGTGCCATGCTTGCCAGCTTTACGCCGACTTCATCCATACTCCGTCGGAACCACTACATCCTACAGTCGCCTTCTGGTCCTTCGAAGCTTGGGGCAAGGACATTGTAAGACCGATCACCCCTCCATCATCGAGGGGATACCGCTTCATCCTAGCCATCACCGACTACTTCTCCAAATGGGCAGAAGCGATTCCGCTGACGGAAGTGAAGAGCTCTAGGGTGATCAGCTTCATCAAGTACCATATCATCTACCGTTTCGGGGTACCTCGAAGGATTATCCACGATAACGGTCCTCAGTTCATCAGCCATATTTTCAGCAGATTCTGTGACAAGAACCGCATTCAGAACGTGGCATCAACCGCCTACAATCCGGCAGCAAACGGATTGGTCGAGGCTTTTAACAAGACCATCGTCAAGCTACTCAAAAAGTTTGTGTCATCTAACAAATGCGACTGGGACAAAAAGCTTGGCGAATGCCTTTGGGCCTACCGTACAATGGTACAGACTCCGACGAGCAATACCCCATTCTCCTTGGTCTATGGGAGCGAAGCGGTACTGCCTTTCGAGATTCAGATACCCTCACTCCGTATGGCGCTCAAAAATCAACTAACAGAAGAAGACAATCAACGTCGCCGTCTGCGAGAATTGGAGGCACTTGACGAAAAATGTCTCCTAGCTCAACAGCGCATCGAACTCTATCAAGCCCGCATATCACAGGTTTTCAACAAGAAGGTCAAGCAGAGGACCTTCCAAGTAGGCGACCTGGTTCTGGCAGTCATGAGGCCGATGGTATTGACTCACAAAACACTAGAAAAGTTCGAGCCCAAATGGGAGGGACCTTTCATCATAGAGACGGTACACTCAAACGGTGCTTACCGCCTCGCCGGATCAAACGAGGACTTATTCATGATGCCCATCAACGAGAAGTTCCTAAAGAAGTACTACTCTTGACATCTTTCAGATATGTACTTCTACCTCTACTTAGCAAGGGAGTCAGTGGACCTGATTATCAGAGCTCACATACACCTCCCTTTCGCAAAAATCTTATGCTTTCGGAACCCAGTTGTTCCATTACATTCTATCTTCAGTAGAAGGGCAACCACGTCCACATTACCTCTGAGTTGCTCCTCTACGCCCTACAAAGTAGAATCTTACGCTCCGTAAGACTACGCTACCCATCATGTTTACCACGTCCATATTACCTCTGAGTAAATATTCCATACAGACAACCCATGCGTTGCCGTACATTGATCGCAGAACTTCCATGTCCATATTACCTCTGAGTAGTTTCACGTATCTCCCCAGAGTCATTCCTACCATGTATATAACACCTCAGAGTAGGAAGATTCTACCATTCAAACCCTATTTTGCCATGTCTACATTACCTCTGAGCAAACATGTCGGTTCTCTCAAACTTATTATCTGTACCTAACAACCAAGGTGCGCAAAAGATAATAGGTCCACACAATTCATAAGTTCATGACAACAAAAGATAAACACACCACAAAATTCTTTATTTTTCATCTAAAAAGTAAATGATTACATCCCCAACATATAACAAAAAAGAAGAAGAGAAGACTAAAAATCCCTAGGCATCATTGGGATTGGCGGACAGCTCTTCGATCCGACGCCTCAAGTCTGCAGTCCGAGTCTCTGCAGTCGCCAGGACCCGGCGTTCAGCTTCCTGCCGCATCATCTCCACAGCCTCAGGAGAAGTATCGTTCTCATGCTTGGCTTCCAACTCCTGTCGTTGGTGAGTCAGAGAAAGAATATGGCGAGTAACAACTGCCTCTTCCTCCTTGGACGAGATGTGCTCAGTCTGGGCTCGCTCAAGATCTAACATAAGTTGGGCCCTCTGGTCTTCTAGGAGGCGAATCCTGGCAGTAACCTCCGCTATACTTGCCTCCAATGAGGCTCGCAGCTCCACCTGCTCCTGTGTGGATTGAGACAGTCTCTCTGCTGCGGCCTCAGCAGCGGCTACCTTACCGTCCCAGATGGCCACCGTGGCCTGATAAGATGACTCAACCTCAGCTATCAACTTCTTCTGTTCTGCTTCTATTAGAGCAAAAAAGTCATTCCGTTGGATACTCTACAGTTCAGAAAGACGCTGGTCGAGCTCAACCACCGACTCCTCCAGAATTACAGCCATATAATTGTGGCCACGGTACGAACGTATCAAACCAATGGAAGAGAGCGCCATGGCTTTTGCCGTCGCAAAACTCCTATTTGCATTCAGCACCGTTGATACGCCCTTCTGTAGCATCTTGTACACTGATTCAACAACAAACTGAATGTACTTATCTGCATCAGCCAGCACTTGAGGCATCATGACAGGAGTTGCAGGAGGTACTGTGATAGACGGCGGGCCTGAAGAAGACCCACCGACTTCAATCTGCGAGGCTGAAATCTCGACATCAACGGACTCTCCCTCAACAGGGGCTTGAACTTCGTCACTGGCCCGAGGGACCAAGAAGTATTGGGTGTGTCAAGCAGTCTGGCACATCATCAGGGTCTAAACCCATGCGTGTCAGCAGTGAAGCAGCATGGCGCATCATCAGGGTCTAAACCCATGCGCGTCAGCAGTGAAACTTTGGCACATCATCAGGGTTTAAATCCATGCGCGTCAGCAGTGAAGCTTCGGTGCATCATCAGGGTTTAAACCCATACGTGTCAGCAGTGAAGCTTTGGTGCATCATCAGGGTGTAAACCCATACACGTCAGCAGTAAAACCTTGACGCATAATCAGGGCCTAAACCCATGTACGTCGGCGGATTGGCCTCAGTGCATCATCAGGACAGAAGTCCATGCGCGTCAGCGATAATGAGTTAGGGCACAACAACATGATGCAACTCATCCATGTGCTCCAGAAAAAGTTGGAAGATCACACCCACCCGTCACCGTAGGCCGAACATCGGTCGGAGTCACAATGGTGACAGGAGCGTGCTCCTCGACGAACTCCGCAGGCTCCTTTCTCTTGCCAGCACCACCGTGAGGAGATTTGGAGGCCATTTTGTGAAAGAATAAGTTAGGGTTTTTCAAAAGAAGAACTCTAGAGAAGAAGAAAGCAAAGAGGAGAAGAACTCTCTCTCTCCACCAGACGCCTATTTATAGGCTTAGGCATACGCGGAAACCGATGAGGAGTGACATCAGCCACCGCTTGGGGTTCTGCGAAATGATAACTGCAAATAATCCAAAAAGATCATCATTAATCCTTTGTTGATTACTTCGAAGCGTTATCATTTGCATAAACTGAGAGGAGCATGCGCCCCATCACAGATGCACGGAGTAATCATGCGCCCGAACAGTCATGTACCCCGTTGAAGACACCACCATGCATCTTATTCAAAGTATTCCAAAACTTGACAAAAAGTTTTGAAAACTTTGAAGGGGGTCTTGTAGAAGCATGGAATTTCAGGGCGCATCTATGTTTCAGAATTCCTATGCGCTCAAATACTACTCAGAACATGCGCCAGGGAGCTCAAACGAAGCACTTGGCACAGCAAGACAGCAAAAGTATAGACAATCAAAAGAAGATTTTTATTTCATATAAAAGTCTATTACATGTCTAAAGGAAAGGCTTTACATAGGAGAATTTCTACAAAAAGAAACATCCTAAGACTACATCCAGGTGCAGCAAACTGCCATGCGCCCCCCACCAGGCGCATCATCAGGCAGGCGTATCACTTCAGCGTCTCAGTCAGGCGTGTCTCTTCAGCGTCTCAATCAGGCACAGCCGTCAACGTCTCAGTTATGCGTATCATGAAGTCTTAGCATATGCGCCTTACTTCGATCCGATCAAATGCTTCGACTAATGAAGCATTTATTGAGCAGAACCTGGGTGGACAATCAACCCCACCCTAGCGGGAGGAAGAGCTCTCCTCCGAGGCTAAAGGAGCAGCTTTCAACACAACCAGAATGGGCAACACCCACTCTTGCAGGAGGAAGAGCTCTCCAAAGCCCATGGAAGATGAGAGCACCATAATTCTGATCTGCAGCTCTTCCAGCATAACAGAGACAGGGCTCGAGCATCCCGATCTTTGGATGCACCAGGCACCTTCCGCCTGCCTCAGAAGCCCTCAACCCCGACTTTTGGATGTAACAGTCACCTTCACGAGTGCATGAACGAAGACAATACGTCGCATCTTCACCCTCGGGAGCATCTCGTCAACAGAATGTGCTCGAGCAAACAAGTTCATTCGGGAAGACGTGAGAGAACGAGAGGCAAACTCTCTCCTTGCCACTATTCATAGGCCGGGTAAATCAAACCCATGCGCCAAGTGGCGGGCTCTCCGAATCCCGTGCAATGAATTTGCATTTATGGTGATGAGCCTGACGCTTCGAATTCAGCCAAGTCAAAATGGCTATTTAAAGCACTTAAAGAACACAAAAGTCAGACCAATAAAAGCACGTCATGCAAAAGGATGCGTCGGTCAGACACCGCGTATCGTACAGACGCGCCCGTCGGTTCCAAAGTGCCCCGTATAGATGCGCCCAACAGAGCACAAACCCATGCATCCTAATTAACATGGACCCATGCACCCATTTTGGCTCGTTACCCATCAAGCAATTAATGCTCAAGTGACAGAGTTGGCAGCACGTCCCCCGAGGACTAGACAGTTAGCAACTTTTTTAGAAGACGAAGCGTCGCTGACATTAGCATCATCATTACTTTCCTCCGACGGCTACGACCCACGTGGCCGACCAACCAATCGCATGCGCCTCAGCGGCCATGCGCCTGAAGACTCGCATGCGCCTCAAAAGTCGTACACCCAGACTGGTTCGTGACTCTTGAAGGTTGTGAGCCAAAGTTTTCTCATGCGCCCGATCCCAGACGCATCCTATCAGATCACTCTCCACAAAATCCGAGATTTTTGAGCCATGGACGTGCACCACGTGTCCTTTGACTCAATTCAGCCAATAAAGCGGTGCTAATCACCCAAGATCTCAGCAACAGAAAGATCCTCTCTCCTGCTATGTGCCAGACCACAAAAGCAGCATGAAGGATTCAACCCACAAATGATGGCGCATCATCCATGCGCCTCCCGCAGCTTCAATCACGTGGCGTCCCCACGTACAGGCGCATCCTACATATACGCGCATGAGCAGCCAGCCTGCAAGCTATAAATAGGGGGATTATTTCCTTCTCATACATACAGAGAGACACACCTACGGACAGAGGCCTACATACACAGTCAGAGAGGCAGATACAGACTCTCAACGTCTTCTTCCTCTCCGCAAGCTCCAGCACCCAGAGCAACTCAGACCTTCAGAGAACCGAGAACCGTTGTCAGATCGTCAACGGAGTCAACGTATTACCACTCGCTCCATCGACACAGGAACCCAGATAAACAAAAGTGTTCTCCTAGGACTACATCTAAGTCCTACATTGTAACACTGTTCTATTTGTAATTAAAATTACAATAAAAAATTTTTAATGGCAAACAACATTTGGTTGGCTTGTTGGATGGGATCAGAATATTGGACCGTGACTTGTGTTGGAGATCAAGAGAGTTGAGACTGATGCAGTCTTCCTTTGCTGGCTAGACGGATTAAGTGTTGGAACGTTGCTCGTCGGTGGAGCTATGTCCCTTGGAAGATAAGTATGATCGGACCAGGAAGACCGTTATGCAAGGCAAGTAAAACTGTCCGCCTTCCTCCTTATTTTTGTATGCTTAATAAATAGAATAACGTGATGCTATGAATATGTCCCTAATGTCTCTTACCTTGAATGTTGAATAATTGTGATACGATGCTTTAGTTGCTAAATCGATAGAGATACATATGCTGGAAATCGTTAGAATAAATAAGACATGAATATTGAACTGCTGTACGAATAACACTCGAACTGCTAATGTAATTTGATGCCTGAGAATGAATTGATAATGTCCCTTATGCCTAATGTTGATGAAATGAATGAATCACTTGAATAATGAGATGCTGCGTGAATGATACATGAGAAATGAATTGAATATACTATTATTCCTATAAAATAAATAAAATACTATAGGTCCCTTTGAAATAAATAAATGCTATTTGTTCCTCCTTAGAAGGAATGTAATGAGAAATGTTGCAATGTAGAAATGAATGAGAAATGATGAGGCTTGGGATCGTCGAGATCACCAAGTGATTAAATGACAGAAATATTAGAAATAATGAGTCGTTGAAAACGATATAGATGAGTTTAATGATACATTGTTGCCTTTACTTATTTCAATATTTCACCATGTGTTTTATGATCACGATCGAGTCGGACACGCATTCGTATGGTCAGGGACAACTTGTATACAAGGGGGTGACTGCTTCCTCGGATGGTACCTCGGGATGTTAGAGAACCGATCCGACCATAGGAAAAGTGTAAACGTACTTTAAGGATACGTAGTATCGAAATATTCTATTCGGGCTCACAACCTGGTGGAATGGCACGCCGATTACCTTTCGAAGTCCTATATGGCAACGTCTGAAAATGGTGCACTAACACCAATGATCATGTTGTAAGGATGCACGCTAATGAATATTTTGTGCAGGCAGAGTAAATGTAACAGTTAAGCTGTATTTGATACAGGTACGAGGGAGTTGGCTATCGGTAAGAAATCACTTAAATGTAATATACTCTATAATTGTGTTGGTTTAACTTGCGTGCTTAACGTGCTAAATAAATGATGCTGTGTTGTAGCCTTTCAATATGAGAACCTGTTTAACATGTTAAGTTCAATATGCTAGAAAGATGCCTTGCTATGAAACATTGCTCAAACATAACATACATGCTAAGTGATGCTTGAAGTGAGAATTGTCATAACATGTTTAAGATGTGAATGTTAACGATGCCTCAATGATGTCTTTGCATGATAACACCAAGAATATTTTAATGATACGTCCACATAAATATTGCTAAGAATATGTTTACATGTTTCACTATGAATATTGCCCATGAATTGTAAACTGATGCTAGGTCCCAAATAGAAAGATCATTCTAATAAATGCTGCTTAAATGGTTACATAAATGTTGGTTTGGACGAGTGGGTTGGATTCTACTCGCCAGTACATAGATGATGTGCTGACCCACGTTTTGTGGGCAGGTGCATGTGCTTGGGATGTTCTGTACACGATGATTGACTTGATTGGTCCCGCGGCATCGAAGATTGTTGGGCATACAGAAGCTCTCCTTGTACAAGATGATGTCTTCTGTTTATAAGGACATAATGTATGGAACATTGTAATCAGCTGTACCAGTGAGTTGTAAGCCAAGTCGGTATATCGAGTTGTAATCCAATGTATCCCAGTATCAAATGTAAGCTTTGTAGCATAGTTCAGTTGGCTTTCAATGTAACGTGAGATTTGTTGTAAGCATTGTACTTCAATACACTTGTACTCTTCTTCAATTATCAATAAAGAGAATAAAGTTCTATATCTCTCTGTGTGACTTAAAGTTATCCTTTTATCTTCGCTGCTATAAAGAAGTGATGTATTTCTATTCAATAAGAGAGATTGTCCTTATTAACTTCAATTTATCTGCTTCTACCGCTGCGATGTGTTCCTATTTGAAGATAATCAATTATGTACCATCTTTGTATTGTACAAGTGCAATACCAGACTTGAACGACATCACACCCAATCAAGGACGATCGATTCCATGAGATAAAATATGTGAATAAATGACTCTACGAATCGGGACGTGACACCCAGCCTCTGGCACCGTCGCGCCGAAGCGCGCGCAGTGCAGACAGCACCCGTACAACACCAGCAGCCGTAAGGCCGATTTCACAGCATGATTTCTGCCACCGCGTACATCCGTTTTTCGAGCCATTTTCTCGGGTATAAACCTAACATAATCCTCTTCAATTTTGTTCTTTTAGTTTTAAGTAGATGCTTTCGATCGCTCGAAAAATAGACTCAAAGTCTATGAAAATCCTGTCCCGAAACAAAGTATAGAATATTTTAAACACCCAAGTTGGAAGGCCAATTAAGGGCAATCCATTAAGAATTTTAAGGAAGTACTTGAACAATAATTTAGACGAAATATAGGACATGGAAAACCTACTATTAGTTTTAATTCTAATTGATTATGTAGTAAAAAAATTTAGTATAAAGTTCACAGGAAAATATGTTAAAACTGTTTTCAAAAATTAGTAATTATCCCGATACGGCGTGCGCCCCAATAAACCGGGCAACATGGTCACAATCTATGAGCATCAAAAAATGCGTATGGATGTTGTCGACGTGTGTGATTCGACGGAACTCGATTTCGTTGTGCGTGCACGACGAAATTGAGGCGTATCCGTCGATATACCTCATATTGGCCTCTTTCCAAACTAGTCCAAAACTTTGTGCACGTTCGTCATCTCGAGACGAAACTTACGCCAATAGGATCGTATCATTTTTCTGGTCATGTATGCCAAGTTTGGTCCGATTTTGCAAAGGTCGACCAGAAGCTATTTTGGCGGGCCCGTGACCCGATCCGACGGACGAATTTGTGCACGTCCCACCAGAATTCAACTTTGGACATTCGGTTGGGTTTGTATCATCAAATCGAACCTGTAGACATATATTTTGATGACTTTAGAGACCGTAGGTACTGGCACACTTTTCGATACAAAGCGGGTCCAACGGCAAACATTATTTTGACCCAAAATTACCGTTTTACCCTTGTGTCCAGAATTGGACTTATGGGTAGGCTATTCTAGCTAATTTGTCTGTTTTAAAAATATTATCAATATCTGTTTCAACATCCGGATGCGTTTACGGTAGTTTAGATTTTGTGACTCTTTGATTTGACGAGTTATTTGTGGGACATGTTGCTACCACTAGGCAAGTATACCTTGTCTTCCTCTACAGTTTATTTACATGCTTATGCTTCTTTCTCTTTGATATATGCATTATCTAGTTTTTTGATTGATCGTTGATATGAGTTTTCCTTCATATTATGCACACTAGTTTACTGGTCTTTTTCATATACCGTCGTGGTTTGACATTATAGTTCATATTGGACCTGTTCTCCCATGTACTTGATTGAGTCATATCGTAGAATGAGTGTGTTGTAATCACTAGGCAAGTATACATTGCCTTCCTCTGTAGTTTATTTATATGCTTATGCTTCTTTCTCTTTGATATATGCATTATCTAGTTTCTTTGATTGATCGTTGATATGAGTTTTCCTTCATATTATGTATACTAGTTTACTGGTCTTTTTTATATACCATCGTGGTTTGACATTATAGTTCATATTGGACATGTTCTCCCATGTACTTGATTGAGTCGTATCGTAGAATTAGTGTGTTGTAACTGAACTGCTATTTCTTTGTTTCAATTTTCTCAACCTATGAGTCCACACTCGGGACGAGGGTTAGTGATTTGAACTAACCTATGAGTCCATACTCGGGACAAAGGTTAGTGATTTGTTCAAACCTGCGAGTCCACACTCGGAATGAGGGTTTGGTATCCGTTGATCTCTTGTTTTTCTGTTTTCTTCTAGCAGTTCACTTATGCGTAGTTGTTCTCGTATCCATATTTTATAGTCACTTGTCAGTTTCTGTCTCTTTTCTGTTTATTTCTTTATGCATGATAAATTGTTAGATATGCATGTTTTATGTATCTTGCTAGTTCCCTGAGGACCTGATGATCTCTTCAGGTAATTGATTGCACGGAGTTAGATAGCTGATCATGATGATAGTTAATACATTTACAGGATCCAGGTATTACTAGTGATATTACTTTATTATCCTCTCGTGCTTTATGATCCTTATCATGATATACTCTGCTTATTAGCTTAGTTTATAGACTCATAATTTTTCTGTGGAGTCTAATCGGACATATATGCTAGTGGTCTGCATACCATGAACCATAATATTCATTCTTGATTTATATTCTTCTTATGGATTAATATATAGTTTTAACTTACCATATTAGACATGATACCCTATCATGGACAGCGTACACATATTCGGGTTGGACTGGAGTCCGCTTGATACGTAGCTGGCTTGCGCACGTGCTCGCATCCCAAAAAGCGAATACGGGTCGTGACAAAGGCCTATGAAGGTATCTTTTTAGGTTATGCGGCGAAGAGCAAAGGGTACCGAGTTTTCAACAAAAGAATCATGATCATCGAAGAATCAATAAATATCACATTTGACGAATTGAATCAACAGACAATCGACGATGATGATGAAGACATCAGTATACCAAGTATAGTACCTGCAGAACCTTCAAACACAGTACCAGCTGATCCTCCAAGCAGATCATGTACAGAACCAGAAGCCGGAATCAGCTACCTTGAGAGTTTGCCAATGATAATAAAGTTTTTGGCTGACCATCCCAAGGGCTTGATAATATATGAGATTACCAGGAATATAAGTACTCGTTCCTTTAGCAAAGATATAGTTTTCTGTGTTACATTTATTTCATAGCTTGAACCTAAAACTATTGAAGAAGCATGTAGCAATACTTTTTGGTTAGATGCTATGCAAGAGGAATTAAACCAATTTGAACGGAATCAAGTTTGAGAACTTGTTCCCAAGCCCATTGATCATCCGGTCATTTGCACCCGTTGGGTATTCCGAAATAAAATTAATGAGAATGATTTAGTTACTCGTAACAAGGCTCGACTCATAGCTCAAGGATACAACCAAGAGGAAGGTATCGACTACGATGATAACTATGCCCCAGTTGCAAAATTAGAACTCATTCGCATGTTATGTGCATTTGCATGTTTTCGTAATTTTAAACTATTTCAAATGGAAGTTAATAGTGCATTTTTGAACAATTTTATAAAAGAAAAAGTTTTTGTAGCTCAACATCTAGGTTTTACTGATTTTAAATATCCTGATTATGTTTTCAAGTTGAAGAAAGCCTTATACGGTTTGAAACAAGCCCATCGTGCTTGGTATGATCATTTAAGCTATTTTTTACTTGATAATAGTTTTACAAAAGGCAAGGTTGATACTACACTATTTATAAAGTCTTTTAATAGAAATCTTCTTTTAATTCAAATTTATGTAGATTATATTATCTTTGGATCTACTGATAAATCTCTCTGTCAAGAATTTTCAATGTGTATGCAGAACAAGTTTGAGAAGAGCATGGTGGGAGAACTGAAATTTTTCCTTGGACTGTAAATCAAACAAACCAACAATGAGACGTTCATTAATCAAGCCAAATAAACAAAAGACTTATTAAAGAAGTTCGACCTGGAAACCGTTAAACCACTTGGCACTCCGATGGCGACTTCAACCAAGCTTGATATTGATGAACAAGACAAATCGGTCGACATACGTAAGTATCGAGGTATGATTGGTAGTTCACTTTATTTAACTGCTAGTCGTCATGATATAATGTTTAGTGTTTGCTTGTGTGTACGTTTTCCAGCTAACCCTAAGGAATCACATTTGTGCTCGGTTAAGCGTATCTTTCGATACCTTAAAGGCACTTCTTCTGTCGGCTTGTGGTATCCCAAAACTACGTCCTTTGACCTAATCGGTTACTCGGATGCTGATTTTACTGGATGCAAAGTGGATAAAAAAAAGTACAAACGGTACATGTCATTTCCTAGGTAAGGCTTTAGTCTCTTGTATTAGCAATAAACAAAATTATGTCGCATTATTAACTACTGAGGCTGAGAATATCGCCGCAGGACGTTGTTGTGCACAAATTTTATGGATGAAGCAAACCTTAGAAGACTTTGGTTTACTTAACACACATACCAATTTTCTGTGACAACACTAGCACTATTAATTTGACTAAGAATCATGTATGTCACTCTCGCACTAAGCATATTAAGATTCGACATTATTTTCTTAGAGATCATCAAACAAATGGAGATATAGACCTTGTATATGTAGACACAGAGAACCAACTGGCTGATATATTTACAAAACCATTAGCGGAAGATCGTTTCAATTATTTACGTCGAGAGTTAGAAATTTTAGATGTCAATAATATTAATTGATTTTGTTTTATCAATTATCTTTCAATATGCAAACACGGTTTTCGATACAAGCTTACAAAGGATCTGTCTGTCGCCATGGCTATGGCTAAAGCAAAACGGTATTTAAGTATTCTCCGGTGAACCTCCATTAGCTGGGACAGTACCCCTACAGCTAATCTAAAACAGTCGCAAGTAACAAAATTTAATTTATAAAATAATATTAATTATATTAATTAAAATTTAAAATAACTAAACTTGAAATTAAATAATTGAAAAGGTATTGATGAATAGAGAGTGGCCATCAATTTTTTTGTTAAAAATATCTCAACAGAATCCCAGGCGAACTTGTACCGAATTCGGCCTGAGTTCTGTTGGTGGTATATGTGTTTAAGTCAGAAATGTGTGGCCCCCCTCTTATTCATCTTCTTCAAATCCTCTATCACAGCAGCAGCCGCGTCCGAGCCCTCCAAACCCTAGCTTTTCTCCAAGCCATTGCTTCCAATCTACTTGGAGAAATCAATCCAAACTTTGGATTCGTGCGAAGATTTTCATCCTCTACAACATACTCAATTGTTGGAAGGCATAAACTCCTGTTTTCCTCTCTTTCAAGTTCATAGTTTTTCAATCTTTCATAGAGACAATGCTTAGGATTTTGAACCCCATTAAGAGGAAGAAGCCGACACCTAGTGAAGAGGCGTCGTCTTCGAATCCTATCCAAGGATCACTCTTTTCTCCGGTTTAATCGGCCGATGGAGCATATAATGAGTTTTACTTTAAAACTCATGGCCAATCATTATTGTGGCACACGAATTTTTTTGTTCGTAAAATATGCACCAGCGCACCGATTAAATGGACCACTTTTCCTGAGCATCGTCCATTCATTGAGACATTAGGGTTGCACGAGCTTGTCACCCACTAATATCCTATTGCAACCAATGCTATTTATTTGTTATACTGCAATTTCACTTTAAATACTTTTACTGTTAAAAGTCGTGTCGGTGGACTTAATATCAAATTCAATGATGTCCTCTTAGCGAAAATCCTTGGTATCCCTAACAAAGGTGCTCCGCTTGATGATATCAAGGAATTTGAGTTTTTCGCAGGCACAACTTTGAGCAGTTTCAAGAACAAACTCTGTGCTCCTGACCGTGTTCGTTCTACTAAGTTCAAAGCTGCAAACATGAACTTATTCAACTATGAATTGCATCGCATCGTCTATTCTACCATTTTGCCTAAATTTACTTTAAAAGACGATGTTACCACCCTTGAATTGTCTGTCCTTTATCACATTCGTAAGGGTATTCATTTTTCTGTCTCCCAGACTATTATCCAGATGATGGGACGTTGTCGCAAAAGGCACAAAAACTTTGCTTACGCGATGATTATTCCAATCATCTTTCAGCATTTGAGATTTACTTATCCACTTGCGCTCTTAATTCTGAGCCTAAGTATCTTCAGTATCTCATCGCAGCACAGCCGTCCCTCCTGCTCCTCCTACTCCACCTCCTCAGACCTACCCTATGACTTATGAGGGTATCCACCAGCATCTCTTTGATTTGCAAGCTTTTATCACTGACACATCTAGGGAACGCGTGTTCCGTGATGCCAGTCGATTTCAAGCTCTCATAAATTCTTTTGCGGAACTACGATTTGCTCAGACTGGTCATTCTGCCAGCTATTCTCTTCCTCGAGATCTAGCTGTATCAGGATACCGCTATGAGGATGAGGCGGTTCGTAGCTTCTTTCAACCCGATAATGCATATGACTGGTACCGTTGTTCTGGTGCTACTCCACACCCTTTTGGAGCTGGCACTTCTGGAGCTGGTCCATCTGGATATGGTGGCACTGTTGGTGCTGATGATGACTCTGAGGAATTTTGGTCTAGACGTGATACATTTTGTCTAGATGTCATTTTGGTACTTTTTATTTGTCTATGTTTACTTGGAAATGCTGCGACATTCCAAGATAGCACTTTAGTTTCATTTTTAGCACTGTGACTTTATTTGCTGAGATGATGTATTTTAGAACATCTATTATGCTTTTCTTTAGCATATTTTCTATTTTAGTTTGGACTTTTCTCTATCTTTCTATTTATGCGTAGCATTATCTTTTAGCTTATGCTTCTACATATAGACTGCATATGAAATACATGTTTATCCTTCTATATTTTTTTGTATTTTTTCAACGTTTATTTTTTATGCATGAATTGCGGGTTAGCTTCACTCTTTGCAATTATTTTTCTAAGTGACAACGGAAGAGAAAATGGATCTTATAACTTTTGCAGGATGCAAGAATTTTTTTGAGCATACAGTACAGTACCATTGCTGAACAAACTAAGTACAATTTTGATTTCTTGTCAAATCAAACGATTGACATGTTATATCGGTCAAGATTTGTCAATTATCAAAATAAGATAGATCGTTGGTCCATTGGTCAGGAGACTTTGGCTCAGGAGGCACTAGCTCCAGCTGAGGAGACACTAGTAGCGACTCAGTTAGATTAGCTATTAGTACTATATTTGTCTCCAGCTTATGATACATTAGAATGTTATTATTTTTGAGACTTATGTTATGTTGAGTTAGTAGACTCATAGACTCTGGATGTGATTTTGGATTATGTTATGCTTACTTATTTTGGATTATCATATCATATCTTTAATGTCATTATCGTGCCAATATCTTCCTTATAGTTTATTGTGATTGAGTATGAGTATCATCATTATATTATCCTCCTTCTAGAGTTATCATTGACAAATTATGATACATTTTCATGACCTGTATTAGATAGTATAGTAGATCTAGACAACGTTATACTACCGATACTGTGGCATAGGCTGGACGTTGTCTGGCACTCGTGCCCTTACATCGGGTGTGGGTCGTGACACATTTTTAGTGGTAGCCCATGCAGGTCCTCGAGGTCGTAACTAGTACGATGTTGTACTGGTACTTGTTGGCCCAATGGTCATGGTCGAACCTGATTTTAATAATTGATCAAACTCCGTCTCGATATAAGGTTACTTGGACATTTGCTGAGAACATCCACCACTCTGTTCAAGACTGAAGCTGTTTTGCCGTATGAGTCTGTATTTTAATATTCAATATAATTTTCATATTTATTGAGTTTAGGAATACTATGTACACCGAGTCGTACTAGCAAATAGGCTACCCAAAATGTTTTCAAAATATCCTATGTTTTAAAAATAGCCCATTTATCAAAAAGCTCATAACTGTTTAAACTTTTCAAAAAGCCAAAAACTCAAAATTCGATTTACAAAATTCCACAAAATCAAAGTTTGACACCAACAAAGTTCGTTCCGAGTTCGTTTGGTGCCGTTGAATTTTTGAATTTGGTCATCTTGTAGTTAGGATGCAACGACTATTTACCGAGATTCTCTCAAAGAATTCTGTCTAAATTCTGTATGAGTTCTGACTTTGAAAAACCTATAAATAGAAAATAATTTTACTCATTTCAACACACCTCTCTTCTCTCCAAGCTTAAACGTCTTCCAAAGTGTTATAAAAGCTTTCATTTTCAAATCATGAGCCAGTTACAATTCTCTAGTCAATTTGCCTGTGCGGTACGGTCTAGAAGTTTCAGAGAAATTGTAATAAGAGACTTGATTGAAGAAAGATACTTTACAATTGAAGTTGGTCGAGTATTTCGTATCAAAGCTCGCTTTGTAGATGCTGCAAGGACTTCATATGAAAACTTGCGGTATTTTTCAATAGTGGATTCAACTGGAAGCTAGAGTTCTTCCGACTGAAATAGTCCTCACAAGAGAAAAACCGTATACATCGTCGTGTTTGAGTTTGCTTTCTGATCTCTGCCTTTCATTTACTTACTTGTCATATATTATATATGATCTTGTTGCTAACATTTTTAATTAGCTAAATTTTGATGCCTACTCTATTTATCCTCCTCTAGAGTATTGCGCTCTACAATTCGTTCCTACAACGGTCTTGGTGCTGCATCCTAGGACTTCATATCTGTCATGTCGTCTGCTCGGATGTAAGTACACATTTCTCTCTCGAAAAAGTATTGGTTAATATCTTTCTAGACGTTGATATATAGAACTCTTGGATTTTCTTGTGTTTTATATATTATGTTGCTTGCAGTCGTGGATACTCGAAGTATCAAGCCCGCTGTCCTCGACGGAACTCGAATCGATCGAGTTCCGTCTTTTTCATGATTTATATTGATATCATTCGGATCTCATACACGAGACATGTATTGCATGATTCTTGCCACATTGCCTCTATAGATGATTTATATCACTGTGCAGAATTGTTAGATAATTTTTTCGAGGAGTATAAATCAATCAGCAACAGTTTTGCGCTGATCCATGACAGTTATGTTGTTGTGTTCTGCCCTAGCAGTATATCATCAGTATACCGCCTCGGCAACATCCTGCTAGGATAACCCTATTTTATTTAGTTTTGGTAATTGATTTAAATGCCGATTTGATTGACGATTGCTCTAAAAATTGGCACAAAATACCCAACCATTCTTTGTCAGCTTGTGAGTCAAGTTTTGTTGCAATCAAACGATCGGATCTCTCGTATCGATCTTATCCCGGATTCGTCGAGAATACATATATTTTTTATACTGAATTTCTTGTTTATTTTTATTAGTTTGTTGAGTTGTTTTCTCCTGTATTCATGTATGTTATATCATACATGCTGGTTACGCCTAGTTTGCACTGAGATAGTGTCCCACACACGTCTAGACCTTATATGAACTTCGGGTCAAGTTAATTTCAAGTCTACGCTTGAAATTTTTATCACTTTATATTATTCACAAATAATTCCATATACCGGCATATTCTTTGGAGTGGATCATTCTCTTGAAGTGAGTCTCATTATGACACTAGTTCCAACCATTTAAGAAAAAACTTAGACAATTCTAGAAAGTTTATCACGATTTTTTATTAAAAATACTCATGTGTACGTATCTGAAAATATGATTAGTGAAAGTAACAAAATAGTGTTGACCCCAACAATCTGAATAAATAATATCAAAACATTTACCAACTTTATCTAAAAATGGAGAATAGAAAGTTTTACAAAAATGTTATTTGGCTCCCAAAATATTTGGGTGATGCCATCTTCCATTATATGACATATAACATGGTTGCTGACATGGCAGCTGATATGACAAAATTTAACATTAAAATTAATATTAATATTAATATTAATATTAATATTAAATTAACATGATAATTAATATTAAGATTAACCTTAACATTAAAATTAACCTTAACATTAAAATTAACATTAATATTTATATTAAAATTAATCTTAACATTAAAATTAACATTAATATTAGTATTAATATTAACATTAACATTAACATTAACATTAATATTAATATTAATATTAATATTAACATTAAAAAAATTAGGTAATTAATGTTTTGGGTTAAAATTTGTCATGTCAACTGTTATGTCAGCTGCCATGTCAGATGCCACATAATGAAAGATGACATCACCCAAATATTTTGGGAGCCAAATAGCATAATTGAAAGTTTTAACATATTTCAAAAATGGCATACTTGACAATAAAAAGACTCGATACTGAATGACTTAAAAAGTTCAGGCATGAGGACTCTCAAAGACTTGAAAGATAAATTACCTAAACTTTGCATGCCAAAGTATAATTTCGACTACACACTAACGATTGGCATTACTACAAGAAATATTTCTAAGTGACTATAAGAGCATTCATAGTGGAAATACTCCAAACATGTACTCCAAATTTAATTATTAGAAATTGTGTAAATTATTATTTTTGGAGTGTCTCCTTGATATTGGCACACAATGGTACACTCCAAACAAAAACTTCAAATTAACATATTCCAATCTTTTTCCTTTTAATTTTTCTTCCATGTTTGGAAAGATTTTTCCTCCCTATTTTTTCCTTCATTTTTCTTCCATGTTTGGTAAAATTGGTTAATATTGATGGGCCCAGAAATTAATGTAGTATAGCTAGCATGCTCCAAATCTGATGTGTCTCTTAGCTTTCTAACAATTTTCAAGTATGGACAAGTGTCCACTGTAGTCTTCAAGTACTACAAAATTTGATGGGATAGGTACACAAATTCTCCCCTAACTTGCTACTTTTCATATTCAGCTTTCCTTGCGTTCCCCTACTCAATTAGTCATCGGAGGGGTTCCCTACGAAAAGCCGAAGTACAATTGATATGTGAATCTAGATAAAAAGATAATTTTTAGAAACCTGCACAAGACAATATTTTTCTCTCAATCATGGTGTTAGTTTAAATGGAGAAAACTTTTAAGCCTCACACATATGGTCCCAGCTCTAGATACTACTAAGATTATGAGATGATCATACTTGGATTTGTATATATGGAAGCAATGATGCAAGTTACATAAAGGAGTGATAGATATAGAAAACCACTCAAAACGTACACTTCTTTTCTCCATATATCAGTTCTTTAACAATGCTAGCAAAGAGTAATCTAGCTGTAGTGATAATTATTTCGGAAACCTTTACTCTGAAGCAAAAAAAGGAAACCATGAACTGAACCTGTCCTGATGATTATGGAGTGTCCTTTGAACGAAAGGGCAACGCAAGTTATTGAAGTTCATGGATTCAGCTCGGTGCTGCATGTTTTTAGTTGTCATGAGCTATATATTAAAGGACTACTTTGTGAAATAAGGAACCAAAAGTGTGTTGTATACTGATACCGGCTTTCTTAGTGACGAGCTCACCTTCGCGGACTTTTTCCTTAGTGTAGTCTCGGTCCATAGTTTAAGACTCCGTACCGACGCCTTTCCCTTTGTAGACGTAAGTGAGCTCATAAAACTTCGATTATTTGACTAACTATGGAGTAATAAGAAACATAAACTTGGATTGGAGTACAATAAAACTTTTGAAGCAAGTTTGCGTAATCGATGCTAAGTACGAAAAGTAATCAATCATGATCAGAATGTCTCAACAGAAGGTATATTGACTAATATTGTGCACAAGGCAAAACGTGTAGGAGAAAGAAAAAGAAACAACACGAGCTATAGCAAACTGAATATAAAGTATGAATGGTGATTTAGAAATGATTCAGAAAAGGAAAAAAAAATCATTTTCTCTAACCATGTAACAAAACACATAATTTTCACTTATCTAAATTCCTCGTGCACTAATAATTAAAGTTTTATTGGACTGTTGGCTGATCGACAATCGGCATGTCCATTAGCTAGCCTGCCACAGTCTTGGGCCTTGGGTTAGAATCTGCTAGCGAGGCTTGGCACAACCTTGGTCCAGTTTGGTGTGAGCTTACAATCAGAGACCAACTAGAGGTTGGTTTTTGCTGATCCAGTAATGTTGTGATACCTCTTTTTTGATCGGAACAAAAAAGAAGAAGTAATGTTCTGATACCTCGTATGCACATTTATGCAGTATTCCTTTCTCTATGGGCTTGAAACTGGAACTTAATTGGAATTTGCCTGTGTGCACCTCCAATCTTTATGTTGTCCTAACTAGAGTCACTAACTGGGGTTTAGACTAATCACTAACCTTGAAACATTCACATTTAGCATTGCGTCTTTCCACAACTATGACCTCTAGCCTAGTGGTTAAGAGAGATGCATGCGGCCCAAGTGGTCGGAGTTCGAGCCCCGGTGGAGGCGAGTATGCCACAATTACGCATTGCTTCAAATATATATATATATATATATATATATATATATATAGATATATATATATATATATAGATAGATAGATAGATAGATAGATAGATAGAGAGAGAGCCTAGTGGTTAAGAGAGATGCATGTGGCTCAAGTGGTCGGAGTTCGAGCCCCAGTGGAGGCAAGTTCGTTACAATTACCCATTGCTTCAATATATATATATATATATATATATATATATATATATATATATGGAAGATTTATGAAATGCCCAAAAACTAAGAAAGTTTTATGTAAAACCCACCGCTAAAAAAACTTTCATCGCGTGCCCAGAATTAGAGAAACTTATCCAAAGCGGGTTCCAAATGACCCTTTTGTCCTTCCTTTTAATTTATTGGAAACACCCACAAAACTGCTCTTAAAAAAATGTTTCAATACTCCATCTTCTTCCATACGCTGCTCACTTTCGAATCTAGGTTTTCTCCTCAAAAATCTTCAAAAACTCGTCGAAAAATTTCGGAAAGACCGGGACGAACGACAAAAGTGCTAAAACGGAGGTCCAAACATCATTTTTTTGCGAATCTAAAATTTCGAAAAGCCGTCTAACTATGAAGCTGTTACTTTCAGTCTCCTCGACGATACGCTCATTTTGCGACAAACGGGACCTCGTTTCGACCTCCCGGTCAAAAGTTATGGCCCTCCAAAGTTTCAGCTAACCATAAAATGCAGGAGAATGGCATTCTCCGTCTTAATTTACACGGAGAATGACCATTCTCCGTCTTAATTAGGACGGAGAATGACATTCTCCGTCTTAATTTACACGGAGAATGGTCATTCCAGTGTTAAAACGCAGGAGAATGACCATTAAACACGGAGAATACCATTCTCCGTGTTAAATGAAACGGAGAATGTCATTCTCCGTGTTAAATAAAACGGAGAATGGCATTCTCCGTCCTAATTAAGACGGAGAATGGCCATTCTCCGTGCTAAATTAAACGGAGAATGACCATTCTCCGTCTTAATTAGGACGGAGAATGCCATTCTCCGTGTAATTTATCACGGAGAATGGTCATTCTAGTGTTAAAACGCAGGAGAATGACCATTCTCCGTGTTAGAAACACGGAGAATGTCATTCTCCGTGTTAATTAGGACGGAGAATACCATTCTCCGTCTTAAATAAAACGGAGAATGCCATTCTCCGTCCTAATTAAGACGGAGAATGACATTCTCGGTCCTAATTAAGACGGAAACGGAGAATGTCATTCTCCGTGTTAATTAGGACGGAGAATGGCATTCTCCGTCCTAATTAAGACGGAGAATGCCATTCTCCGTCCTAATTAAGACGGAGAATGGTCATTTCCAGTGTTAAAACGTGTAATTTAGTTTTTTCAGGAATAAAGAGTTTCGTTCTTCTTTCAAAGCGATGATAATTCTTATGGAAAAGAAGAAGAAAGATCTTCTCTCCACAATTGAAGATCTGAGTTCAAATGTCTCCACGATGAAGATGATGATGATGGTGATGATGATGACGAGCGATGATCTGAGTTCGACTGAAGAAAAACACACCGAACTACGAACGATCTTTGCGATCTCTGCTGAATATGAGAGCAGTGGAATTCAGATTTTCCGTGAAGAAGAAGAAGACGAAAATCGCAATCCAGATCTGAGTTTTTTGAATTCAAATACATATAGATGACCAATTCGCGCGGAGGGGTAGTTTCGGTATTATAAAAATAGCAGTTTCTAGCGGATGGCATCTAAAAGGGAATCTTGGAATATTTAATGTGAAAATACTTAATTCTGGGTATTTCATAAAACTTATCCAGCGGGTGGGCATTTCATAAAAGTCCACCCCGAAATTGGGTTTCTCAGCAATTTTCATATATATATATATATATATATATATATATATATATATATATATATATATATATATATATATATATATATAGATGCATCTCTCTTAACCACTAGGCTCTCTCTCTCTCTCTCTCTCTCTCTCTCTCTATATATATATATATATATATATATATATATATATATATATATATTGTGTGTGTGTGTGTGTGATTTGGATAAACCTAAATATGGATGTCCTTATCCATACGCACAACAACTTCTTTCACATTTTCTCTTTTCTCTTATATATATTATCAATGAGAAAAACTATATACAAATTTTCAGATTAATAGACGTCCCATCTTTGTACCGCAGACCCAACATCGTCCAGATCAGGAACAACTTGTTTATCCCGGTCTTCTTCACGTACAAAGATTCCAGCTTATCCCATAACGTCTTCGCGTGCTCAATATTGGCAACGTGGTTGTACACGTTTTCGTCAACAAACTACGTACTTGATATATCCGCACACCTGTATGTGCTCAAAATTCTAATCCTCCTCGAATTTATCAATTGGTCGCTCGAAATAAAATACGGGCAGATGCAGCTTCTTGACAAACAGCAAATCTTTCATCTTGCTCCACCAATAATGATAGTTGGTGTCATTCAGGTTCACCATGCGCACCGGCTTCGCGTCCATCTCTCCTCTCTAGTTTTTCTGTCAACTCCTGACACCCTTCTGAATTCCAGAACCTGGCTCTGATACTACTTTGTTAGGAAAGAAGCGCGGAAACCTTTTCCCAAACTAAAGAGTATCTGCGAGAGAACCGAGCAATACAACGCACGAACCAAACACCAAACACAATCCACGCAGACAGAGAGAATTTTTGACGTAAAAAATCCTTACGGAAAAAAAAAACCACGGGACGATCGGATTCCAACCCTTAAGAAGCCTTCACTAATGAAATAAAGGAGTACACCCTCTACAAACTTCTTCCGATCCAATACGGATCCCCACAACACTTGGAAGCAAGAATAATTTATTACAAGACTACGAAGAACAAAGACGACGAGTAGAGATTATCCGAACACGATCCTCCTTCGAAAACGGCCTTTAATCCTCCTTATTTCCTCCCAAAGTTGTAATGGCACTCTTGCATCTTTTTTTTCTCTATTTTCTTCAATGTTGTGTTGTGATTAGGGTTAGAAAAAATCATGTATAAACCTTCTAATCTGTAGCAAAATCTGGACCGTAGGATATGATCCAACGGTATAAAAAATACTCTGAAATCAGCCTCAGCCCGTCGACACAGAGTTCGGCCAGAACTCTGTGTTTTCGTGAAAGAACAGTTCTGGAACCAAGGGGCTGAGTTCGGCCAGAAGTCTGCCTCCCCTGTTCCAGAATGTACTCTGGTAACTCCCAAGCTTCTTCTTCGTCTCCGAATGGCCTCGTCACCTTTCCGAGCTTCTCTGACACAGACGGCGTTCGTCGCACTCCGGGATCTTCTCCACATAGGTTGGGAACCCCTCCCACTCCAACAACTATCTCTAATTTTTACCATAAATGAAACGAATAATATGTTTATGTGACTTGGTCCACTAATCTTCTGCCAATCAATCAAAATTTTATCTCTCTTTTCGGTAACCACAATGGTTACTCGAGTTCAGCAATTAAAATCTAATATATGCACATGACACCATCCCTTTATTTAAGTAACAAAGCCCGCTGGAGTTGAATATTCATGATTTAATAGTTTATTTTTGGACAAGAATCACAAAACTTCACTGAGATGAAAAGAAAATGACAGTCAGCTTGAAGCTTGAAGGAAATGCATGATAAAGTTAGGTGTCTCCTCTAGCCACGCACAAAAGCCATTAAAAGAAAAACCTTAGGTAGATATTTCATATTAGGCTATTAGCCAAGGATCGATAGTCGTCTTTAAAATTAATTATAAGGAAAATCCTTCATGCACATTACAACCACAATTTTACTTAGTAACCTCATATAATATTTCTTGTTTACAAGAAAGTTCCCATCATTAGTTCAGGTGTAGCATATCGAAAGCAACCTTTTGTTTGGGCATAAGCATCAGCTTTCATTAATCAAATCATTATGGTACATATAATTATCATCGGCATGCTCACACTCAGGGCCGGCCCTAAAGTAAGTCTGACAAACCATCGAATTTGGACAACCCTTCTGGTTATGATGACCCCTCCAAGTTCCTACCTCTCGGCAGCCTCAGCGGTCCACCCAAACTCCTATCTGTCAATTGCAGTAATAATCTACTAGGCCCATATTTTGAGTTCCACTAGGAAGGTCTCTAGTAGCTCAAGGAGAGGAAGCTTCGAATTCGAGCTCCACGCCTCCGTCAGAATCGAAAACTTCGACGTCACTTTCATCCCCACTCATCATCATTTTTTTTTTATATATTCTTTTGGAGTTGGATAAGGAACAACTAAATTTAGCTCTGGCTAGAACAACTTAATTAGCTATCTGGGCCGGCCTTATTCACACTAGACAAAATTAATTACGTACTATCAAGAGTTGTTATACATATCATCACTTAGAACTAGAGGTTACATTGCACGGCTCCACCACGTAACTTTAGGTTACCATTACCGAAAGCGAGTTGATGCGTTATTTACGAGTAAGATCTTTTTTTTTTAATGTTCTCAAGGGCTAATAATCATATTAGTCAAGCTTTATTACGTAGATACACTTTGAATATTCGATTTTAGTTAGAGTTCTTGTCAGCGCACTTCTAACTATATTCTAAATTAATTGTTGTAATAGCTGTATTATTTTATGTTTGTTGAGAGAAAATAGTTGTAATACTTAATGTTTTAAAAAATCAAACCAGAGATTGAATCAGGATATCGAGTTGAGTCAAATCGGTCAAATTCATAGGCTAACTTAGTTGAACAAGTTATGTATATTTATAATCTTTCATTGAATATATTACATACTACATAACTTACACAACCATCATATATATATATATATATATATATATATATATATATATATATATATATATATATATATATATAAGTTTTGTACGACTTTTCAGTTCTCTCTTAGTAAGCTAGTACTATTTTTAGAAAATTGATAATTTTAATTAGTTTTTTAAGTTTTAACTCCAAAAAGTTTGAATTGGAAAATTCAAAGTTAAATCGGTTCAAAACTCTAGCTAGATCAAACTGTTTGGCGGTCAGATCGGTCAAATCATTCAGATTACACAAAAGAAGTTAGATTTTTTTAAAAAAAAATTAGTATGGTGATATTAGACTAGTCCAAAATAAAATTGCTTATTCACATATTAATCCAATTTTTTAAAAAATGATATGAAGCATGAAACTAGTTCAATTATATATAGTCAGGTCGAACTATTTGGAATAGGAAACCACAAATTCTCTTTTGAGTTGATACTTGTTCACCTCGAGCTTTGCTATTTAGTTACAAATAAAACATTTATTTCGCCTCCTTATGCAAACGGAAAAAAAAAACATTTTGTTCGAAGATTTTTGCTTTGAATTAGTTGAAGCAGGCTGCAGCCATCTCCATTGTTGTTGTGCTGGGAAATAAATTAATGACTTCATAAGAAAACACACACACATTTAATGAATGAATGGTCTTTTTCATAATTTGCATGGCTGACCCACAATATCAAACCTTGTTAGAAATATTTATAGACACTTATGTATGACATGTATGAATGCAAATATAATAAATGTGACAATTATGCAACATTGCCTTATACGGAAATCAGGATAGTGCCCAAATGAGACAAATGTACTAACATTTGATAATTGTACGTAAGAATGTTTATTAATGTTTGATGATATTGCTTCTTATATATGAGAAAGCTCTATTATGTTTTCCTTTGGGTTTACATGTCGTCATGTTCCACAAAATATAGCACTCAAGCTATAGTATCTTGCACGCAACTTGCAAATTTCTCATATTATATATATATATATATATATATATATATATATATATATATATATATATATATATATATATATATATACTAGTCATAACCTGTGCCCATCGGACACGGTTCATTTAAGGTATTCCTCCTCAAAATCCCACTCTCAATAATGCTCATCCACAACCATTATGAGTGCAAACCCCACTCTTTGGATTCCCCATAAAACTCCTCTCAATAATGTTCATTCCCCATAAAACCCCACTCTCAATAATGCTCATCCACGACCATTATGAGTGCAAATCCCACTCTTTGGATTCTCCATAAAATCCTGCTCTCAATAATGCTCATCCACAACCGTTGATTCACCAAGATTAAATCTCAACCACTCTTTATCTTGGCACAGTCAGCCCTAGGATTCAAAAACATTTGTGTTTTATATATATATATATATATATATATATATATATATATATATATATATATATATATATGTGCAAATGACCTCTAGCCTAGTGGTTAAGATAGATGCATGCGGCCTAAGTGGTCGGGAGTTCGAGCCTCAGTGGAGGCGAGTTCGCCACAATTATCCATTGCTTCAAATATATATATATATATATATATATATATATATATATATATATATATTGGGTTCGGATTCGGACCCGTCTGCAGAGTCCCGCGGGAACACCGTCATTTCGACCGTTGGATCGAGCGGACGCATGCGGGCCCCACGCAGGCCTCCCGATCGCTTTGGCATGGCTCCCCTCGCGAAACTTTTGATCTGCGTCATATATATATATATATATATATATATATATATATATATATATATATATATATATTTTTTTTTTTTTTTTTTTTTTTTTTGATCTGCGTCATATATATATATATATATATATATATATATATATATATATATATATATTGGAAAAAGATAATTTTCGTTAATGATAAAAAAAATTTACAAGAGAGATAACTGGTGCGTTCAAAAATTAGGTATCCACCAGCGCCTTTACAACATATTCTATATTACATAGAATCCCCATCGTCGACCTGCTTAACCCTCCAAAAATACGGTTGTTCCTCTCTTTCCATACATGCCAGACCGCTGCAGCCAATCTAATTCGGACCTTGGTAAACCACTTGATACCCCTCTATCGTAGACGACCGATCTCCTCCATGATTGCATCCATCGCTTTGTCTCCCGTCCCCCGCAAGTGCAGCAGTCTTCGTTGTTGTTGCCACACTTCCCAGCCGTACTCGCAATGGAAAAAGACATGCTCCGTTATCTCTCGCGTTGTGTTGGCAGAGAACACACCCCAATCCGTTAAGTTGGACACCAAATCTCGTTTGTCAACTTAACGTGAGTAGCCTGTCTATCAGTAATTTGTACATACAGAAATGCATCTTCCTTGCCGCACCTTTGACCCATATAAACTCTATGCGCTCCTGCCTCGGATATTTGGTCCTCAAACTATCGTACACCCTGGCGTGTACAAACGTCCCGCTAGGCACCCTTTTCCAACTCCATTTGTCCATCAACAGTGAAGTGTCCACTTGGACATGCGTTATAGCATGGCGTAGGCGTCTTGTTGCACAGTGTAACTCGGGCCGCCAATGACCTTGTTGGAGTATACAGCTAACCCTTTCATTGGGTCTAACTATAGCGAGGTCCGCCCCCTCTCTCTCCACCAAGCTGTGGTGATCGATCTAAGGCTCGAACCATAAGCTCGTGGCTGCTCCATCCTTCATAATTCGAACAATCCGCTGCTTCAGCTTTTCTCTCGGGCATAATATTGTTTTAAATGTAACAGATGCATTTTTGTTATGTTGTAATGTCCAAAAGCAGCCATCCTTGACATATTTACTTTGCATCCACCTGGCCCACAGCGAATCTTCTATCATAAACTTCCACGTGATCCGTAGCGCCGCTACCTCCCTGAGAACGCATAAGGATCGCAATCCTACTCCACCCTCCTCTCTGGGTCGACACATGGCATCCCAGTTTCTCGAGTGGATTCCTCATCGCCACACAAAATTCACACACATCTTTTCTATCTTCATGATCGTCGCCGTCAGTAGCATGATCGCATGGAGCCAGTATAGGGCGATGGCTGAGATGACCGACTTGACCAATTTGATCCTGCAGTCGAAGGAAAGATTCTGAGCATGCCATCCTTCCATGCGTCGCTACGCATATTCTATCTTATTGTGACATTCAGTACTTTTTGCATAATTAATATATAATGGGATTCCCAAATACTTGACAGGTAATTCCTCTCTCTCGATTCCAAGTGTCGCTGCCTTTGCTTTTTTATTCCGGCAATGTAAGTTAAAATAAATCTTACTTTTTCCAGGTTCAGGTGTAAACTCGAGTGCAACCCAAATACTTTCATAAGCTTAAGAAGCTCCTCCAATCCTTCCTCCTTAGTGGCAGGAAGACGAGGAGGTCATCGGCATAGATAAGATGTGATACCGGGGGTATGATGTGTTTCTGTAATGGAACAATCTGTCGGTGAAAGATAGCATCGTCCATGAGGCAGGAGAAATATTCCATTACCAAGGTGAAAAGGTACATTGACAGGGGGTCTCCCTGACGTAGCCCCTGATTACTCTTCAGAACCCCATGTGGCATGCCCCTGATAGGAATAGAGAACGTAGGTGTAGTAATACACTCACGTACCCGATCCACCCAAGCTCGATCGAATCCCATTGCTTGCATGATGTGACATACGAAATTCCGGTTGACTCTATCATATGCCTTTCGAAGATCGAGTTTTATACATGCCTTCTGCCCGCCTAGCCTGTTGAAATCCCAGACCATTTCGTGTGCCAGCAAGTTATTAGCTGCTATTGCTCTACCCTTAATGAAGGCAGATTGATTAGATGACACAAGCTCGCGCATAATCTCCTCTATACGCCTACACATGAGGTGCGTAATTATTTTTTATAAGTAGTTACAGCATGCGATAGGTCTGTAGTCGGACAGCGAAGTAGCTTCCTCCTTCTTCGGGATAAGGGTGAGAAATGTATGGTTTAGTTCCTGAAGAAGTCTCTAATTTGTAAAGAAGTCTTGTACTACCTCCAAAACCTGATACTTGATGTGCTCCCAATAAACTTTATAAAATTTGCTACCAAACTCATCGGGTCCAAGAGCTTTGTTCGGGTCTGCTCTCTTAATGATAGACTCCAACTCTTCCATCCTGATAGCCTCATTTGCAAGTCCCGTCCTGCAGCATCTTCTTTTGCACTTGACCAATAAGTTTGCTGATATTGTTCCGATGTTGTCTCATCCGCACCATATTATAGTAGAATTTTGTGCACCTATCTCCATATCATAGCCACACGCACTTCGCACATTGAGCCAGATCCACTTTGCAGTCGAAGGATGTCGACTTCCTTGACGAGCTCCCGTTCTTCCGCCGCCAGAACTGGATTTTGCACGTCCTGTTGCATTTGCTGATGTATGCTCCGCAGCTTCTCCTCCGTGATCGCAAGGGAGTTGACTGGTCAGGTTTTGTTCTACTGCTTCAGCGCCCACTTCACCTGCTTAAGCCGCTATACTAGCTGGTACTGTGCATTGCCAGATACTGCCGCCTGTAGTCCGACATTCACCACATCCCCATATCCATCCATCATATGCCACTTGTTATTGTACCTGAAAGGGCGAGATTTCACGCGTTCCTCTTCCGTAAGCCGGATACATAATGGGGAGTGATTGCTGGTTCCCGGAGCTAGTCCCTCCACCACCGTATTTGGAAATTTCTGAAACCAACCTTGGTTACCCAATGCTCTATCTAACTGGCACGCCACACGCTTCCTTATGGCCTTGTTGTTCCAAGTCCAGATGTGTCCAGTCCATTCTAGATGCTGAAGTCCCGATTGGAGTAGACAGGATAGGAACTCATTTAAAATCGCATCTGCCACTGGCCGGCCCCCAACTTTTCCATGTCGATATAATATGGCATTAAAGTCACCCATAAGCAAGAGAGGAATTTTGAGTTGTATCTTAGCCATTGTACTAATATGAATAATCTCAGTCCACAATTCCTCCCAGAGTTTACGATCATTATGACCATAAATCACGCAGTAGAGAAATTGGAGTCCCCCTTTATTAGTGAATTTAAAAACAATCATCTGCTCTGAAATATGTATCAATTCACCATCCCAACACCTACCGTCCCATCTAACCCAGATATGAGCCATCTTGCAAAGATGAAGATTATGTACCTGCTTCTAGGGAGCTACTATGCGTCTATTTAGTATTCTCTCTGTATTTATCTTAGTCTCAAGGAGTGCACAAATATTAGTGAGCCTGCTCTTCACCACCTGGCTAATTTCCTTCCATCTCCCTATCGAATACGCGCCTCGTATGTTCCAAGTGAATATTGACATTTAATTAGGAACTGCATCCCCAGCTATCTTCGAATCCCTGCCCTCTGGTGTGTAGCAGGTTCCTCCTCTTCAGCAAGTGTTACTTCTTTTCCGGTCTTCACTCCCGCATCCACCTCTACTCTGTATTTAGCAACCCACACTGGATTATTATGACAAAGTACCCCTCCTTCTTTGAGTAGTTAGTGAATGGGTATATCAATATCAACCTAGTATAGACACACTTGCCTTTTCCTACTTCTATACCATGTTAACTCCATCCCTGCATTTCTTTTTCGCTTACATATTCTTCCACTGCTACCAGGTCGAGGCCCCCTAGTCTTCGTAGTATTCTTCTCATTTCCTTTCTTTGCTTTAGCTCCTCTATGAGCTTGGTACTTAATTGTTTGGCTCTCTCTATCTATTTCTACAGGAGCGTCCAAGTTAGATGTCTTAGACCCCATATCATCTACTCTGCATGTCGAGGGTTGGCCAACGTTGTGTAAGTTGTCCAACCCTATGTCCACCTTCAGTTCGATGCCCTTCATATGCCCACTTATCGTGTTTGTGCTGCCTGGGGGCCGGTCCTCGCAGTGTCTAGTTTCCCCCTCTTTTGTAGGTGGCCAGCGTTCTTTTCGCCTACCTTCGTACTTAGGTGAGTCTCCATGTTCAGGCCACCCATTCCTTTTTCTTTTGTAGTTGTATTCCCGTCTTTAACCAGCTCATTTTATCCTGAGTGGACTGAATAACCTCGATTTTGTATTCCTTTGTTGGATGCTTAGGTGGTACGTATTGCATCTGTCCGCTCTCGTTGAGATCTTGCGCGCCCCGTACATAGTCCGCCCATGATTTGGTCGTATTCTCATCGCATATGTGACTCTTTCCTTCGTCCACATTGACACGAGGCTGTCATGTTCATGGTCTATGCTCCAGTTGGTATCCGATGGGTAACCATTGTTGCTTCGTCGTACTCTATCTTCTATGCCTGTTATAGGCGAGCTGCTATTCTGACTAGCCACGCCCTGTAGGTATGGATCCACTTGAGGAGCGCCACGCCCATTGCCCTGTGTGCTGCCTGTAATCCGTGCCTCCATATGTTTCGTAAAGGTATCTCCTGTTGTCTGCCCACCCTTCTACCGCGTTCTCTTCTCCGCACGGTCGTCCATCCCCCTTCCTCCATCCTCTCATTCTCCTTATTCCGATCCCCCCCCCCCCCCCCCCCCCCCCCCCCCCCCCCCCTTCATCCCTCGATCAAAGATCCCAAACCGGGAACCCTAATTCCGTGGGGAAGCCTCCGCTTTCATCTTTTTTTATTTATATCATATATATATATATATATATATATATATATATATATATATATATATATATATATATATATATATATATATTTACTATAAAGTAATATGACCAGTAAACTTTGTCTATCACAAATTTTTGTTTTAAAATTGGAATTATTTCTCTGAAGTACGTAGAGTACAAAAGTGAAAAAAAATTCTCCTTCTCACTTCTAACATTTGGTTGGAAGACTTCTTCTCTACTTTCACACTTTCTAAATCATAAGAACTACAAAAAGTTATATTTTTAGCTCACTTAAACAATCATTCAAATATCAAATTTTTGAATTTTCTACGTCTAAACTCCACTTCTTCAAAGCACCCAAACGAATAGTTTTGCATTTCGTCATACTTTAAAGCAATGCGTATAAAAAATATTAATTTCTGATTTTTTTAGTTCGTCGTACTTTGTCGAACCAAACAACCCTATATATATAACTAGGTGATGACGAAAGGATATTGAGATATCGGTTTGTTGGGTACTCTCCGAAGTACTAAATATAAGTTGTTTGGTTTACAGATTTTGGCAGTAAAGTGGGAAGGAATCTAGATTTTCCCCAAGCAGAGATTAGTTCATGTGGTTTGGTTACAATAAGGAGAGAGTGGAGAGTCAGTTGATGTTTGGTTGCAATAAGGAGAATACGAAAAGTCAATTGATGGGATGGAAACTGTAAATGATATATGGCTTTGCTTCATTTTGGCATCTTGATCTGTTGGGACACAACAAAAATTAACTCAAAAAATCAGAAAACACCTCAGAATAAATTTACAACTACAAAGACAAAAATTTACGTTGTTCGACCAAGACGCATACTTCCACAGACGAGGGTGATTTAGTTCCACTATCAAGAAGAAAAGTAATTACGTACCAAAACTCTCTCAACACTTCACTCATTACTCTCAAGAACTCTATACCACAAAGATAAAGAAAAAAATTCTCAAACTTTTTTGTTGATTTATTCAACAACTTTTATTGAGCACAATGAGATGTCTCAAGGAGAACCATTAGACTCTTTTATATAGCATGATATGTGTCCATATATGAAAACCCAATATTATGTAGGCTTACTATATATTAGAAACCCATATAAGAAAAATCTTATGTAGGCTTGCCATAAATGAAAATCCATATATGAAAAATCCAAAATTTATATATAAAAATCTAATCAAATAAATGGTCAAAGTCAAAACGGTCATGGGCCTATTTTTGGACATTTTTTCATATCTCCACCTCGACAAGGATTTGCCACAAAACTGACACACTTCACATCTTCACCAAATCAACCACTTGTCAATCATGTCCCTAAGGGAAAATACTTCTCCACCTAACTTTGGAGAAGCTTTCTTCCTCTTGTACATCCTCTTGCAGCCTATATCTTGTTTGTCCTTGGGCAATGGAACCAAATTCTATCTACAGTTCTTGTGGAAAGACTTAATCTCTTTTTGCATATATAGCTACCATCCAGTTCTCGATGCTAGTATCTTTGACATCATGTATGAATTAATGTGATAGGCTCGTCATCCTCTACTGGTAGTGCATATGCCACCATATTTAACTGCTACGGTGCTTCACTGGTTCATCAAATCCATACATGTGTACTGGCTTGACCGATCTCCTTGGCCTAGTGGTGGCTAAGGAATCTTACTACTAGTGTTGCTCTTCCTCTGGTTGTTGCACTTGTAGAGCTTGATGAACATCTTTAGAAACCTCCACCTCATATGATGCATTCTCAAACGACTCAATATTAACAGTTTGAGATTTGCTAGATATACCACCATCCTGATCAGACTCACTCTTCTTGCTTGAAGCCAACACTGAAGACTCATAGAATGTGACATCCTTGCTGATTAAGAACTTCTTATCCTCCAGACAGTACAGACGGTACCCCTTCACTCCTTGTGCATATCCCAAGAAAATGTCTTTCTTGGCACTTGGATCCAACTTACCCTCATTGACATGATAGTAAGCTTTGCATTCAAATATGCGCAAAGTGTTGTAATCTGCTAATTTGTCGATCATCTTCTCATATGGAGTCCTACTCTCTATAGTCGGAGTTGGTGAGCTATTAACCAAGTACTGCGTCATATGCATAGCATTCGCCCACTATTCTTTACATAAATCAGCGTTGGAGAGCATACATCTTGCTGTCTCAAGCAAGGTTCGATTCATCATCTCTGCTAACTCATTAGGTTGCGATGTGTTCCTGACAGTCTATTGTCGAATGATACATTCTTGAGCACAGGAATCTATGAAAGGTCCATAGGTATATTCAGTACCATTATCAGACCTCAGTGTCTTTACCTTTCTGCTTGTTTTGTTCTCCACGATCATTTTATACTTCTTGAACTTTTTGAACACTTGATCCTTAGTTTTGATGAAGTACAGCCAAACAAACGTGTATAATCATCAATAAAAGTAACATAGTACCTTGCTCCATTTTTGAAAGAAATCTTGCTAGGTTGGTTGGTTGCGTGAATCGTATGATTGCTTATGTAAGTTCTAACCATTGCAGGATAGGAAAAATAGGACGGAGATGAACACGATCACTATATTTATGTCCATATTATGTCTAACTGTATCTGTCGCAGGGACACGATATTGGACACATTTATATTAAGTTGTTATGCATTGAATATTGCCAAGAAACTGACCCTAAGGCTAAATAGAAAGATCACCAAATTAAGATGCATGTTTCACTAAATGTACTTAGTATTTGGCTTGGGTGCGAGTGGGTCTTGATAAGTGCAGCGAGGACGAAAACACTAATCCCCTACTAGTTTGTTTGCAGGTTCAGGTTATGATCGGCTTGGGGCAGGGCTCAGCTTGGACGTGCCGAGGCATGGAGTCTTTAGCGTTTCAAGAGAAGCTACCGCATAGGCGTTCGGACTTGCAACATGGAGATGTTCGGCCGAGGACTACTTGTTGGCAATAAAGGGGCATAATATTTGGAATACTATAATCCTTTGTGAGCTAGAGAGATCATGAGCGTTGTAGCCAGTTGGCATAGTTGGGCTATTCAAGCCTTTGTAACCTTCAGATCATTATCAATAAAAGAGATTTTTATTGTATACTCTGTTTCCTTCAACTGCTTATGTTATCAATTTAAGATAAACACTATGTGAACCTGTTATCTTGCCTTGCACGAGCACAACTCCAGGCTCGTGCGGCATCACGTCGCAGCGAGGATGATGATTCGGATGAAATCTAGCGAGGACGAGCGATTTTCCGGATCGGGGTGTGACAAGTTGGTATCAGAGCAGTTCTATCCTCTGGACCGTGAGCGAATCTCTTTGACCCTCAGTTGCTTCGATATCGAAAATCAGTTGACTCTAAGTTGTTTTCGCAACCGCATGGCTCATGGATCTGCTCGATGCTATATTGGATGTTCCATACAATAAGTTTATACTAAGTGTGTACGTCTGCCACAAGTATGTCGTGACTATCACGCTATCTCCGAGTGCCATCAGAGAATATTGGTTGCACAAAGTACAACGAGTTATGAAATGTTGGTTCCCGAAGTGCAACAAAGTTGCGAGTCGTTGGTTGCACGAAGTGCAACGAATATGCTGATGTTGGTTGCATGAAGTGCCAAGAGATACGTATTGTTGGTCACACGAAGTGCGAAGAGATACGTGTTGTTGGTTGCACAAAGTGCAACGAGTCGATATATGAGGCGATGCATATTATGTGGCTATGTGAATGGTTATGTATTGTTGGTTGCACAGAGTGCAGCAAGTCGTGAATCGTTCGTTGCGTCGGTGCAACGAGTCGACATGGTATGATACATGTTGTATGGCTATGCGGATGGATAGCGATATGTTGATCGAGATTGAGTAATGACCTTAAGTATCGAGAATAAATCGTTGCACGAGTTGCAACGAGTGAGATTGGAAGATCGCGGATGCGATTTAAATGAGTCGAGTTGGTCGCTAAGTCGAGTTGAGTAGGCGAATATGTAAGTTGGCCGCATTGAGTCGAGTTTCGAAGTAGGTGAACGTTTATATTGGCTGAATGTCACGATGAGCTTTGAATAAGAGAATGTTGCGTATGTGATCATATGATCTCCAAGGTACGGTTAGATTTGAATGTATGTCAAACTTAGACGAACGACTGTCATGTTGGTCCAGTTGTTGTGCCAACACGAGTAAGCGAATGCTAGAGCTGAGATTGGAAAGATCGCCACACGGGATAGTTGATTGGAAATAGATGTCGGACCTATGCGGAGTGTGATTTCGAGTAATGACTTGATTTTGAGTGGTATATGAAATACCACTTGTGCGATCAGTGAAGTAAGGCATTGTATCGATAACGATAGGCTCGATTTCTGAGTGGTATATGCAATACCACTTAGCGATAGCTATGTTAAGCCGTTTGGTGACTTGCAATAGGATGCGTCGAGACGATTGTGTTGTTATGATAAGTTGTCCTCAACGGATGGAATAGTGCCGAGACTCGAGTGGGAATGACTCGATAGGAGTCGATGCAAGTATGCTTCGATAAATTGAGTTGAACGATTATGCGCGAAGTCGTATCCATGGATGATACGTCGGATGAGGATTCGTAAGTATAAGTCGAACGATAGGCTGAGCATAGCGAGGAAATGTTGCGTTGAGAAAATAATTGACTCAGTCGAATTTGCGTTCAGTTAGTACGAAGACTTGTTCAGAACGAGTTTAGTAGGTACGAAATAATCATGCAAAATGAATTTGAGTTAGCGAGATAAATCGGTAGCACGATTTGGAAGTGCGAGTTAGGATTATGAGAATATACATATAAATTAGAAATTGTGTCATGAAGATGGTAGTTAGTTACAACTGAATGGATCTTGATGTGTGCAAGACTTTATTCGTATTCAAGTTCTGATGACAGCAGTGATTGCAACGAATTAGACCTTATGAGAGAGGAAGATGTTCATGTTATGCATATCAACGATGGTATTGAGGTGTATCAAAGATGATATGCAATAACTCGAGGATACTCTGATCGAATGAACGAAAATTATGTTGAGCATTGTTGTTGGATGAATAAGATGCAAGTTAAGTTGATGTCAGTTTGGATAACAATGATAGGAATGCTTCAGAGAATCTCAGAATGGATGGATATTACTTGGACGAAATGAAAGTGTCTGGATTGCTTCGTGGATAACCACTACGTTGACGTTCTTGTCTTGTACGAGTGCAACACCAGCCTTGCACATGCGTCATGTCAAATTAGGACGATCATTCCGCGTAAGCGTTGGTATGGTGATTCGTCCAGCGGGGATGATCGAACTTACAAGGCGTGGAAAATTGGATTTAGACTTGTGGTTTGATGCAAAAGTTGTTCGAGGATGGTTTTGATAAATATGGAATGTGTCGAACTATGATCACGAATAGGTAAACTCAGACTTGAGGCGTGTAAATGTCATACGACTAGCAAAAATAGTCAATTGCAATACATGAGTGATTCGAGTAATAACGGCATGCAATGTGCATAAGTGATTCGAGTAGTTAACGGCGCATCAGTTGCGCGGGAGGGTAGATAAATTATGGATTGACAAATTATGTCGGATTGGATAAAGTCTCATAGGAATTATCGGAAATTGATTTGGCTCCGCGATAGGATATAGCATGGTTCGTAGTAACTGTCCCTCGTTGATGATCTTCAATTATCGAGCGTAGCTTCGGGACAGATGACCCTAGAAGACTTGACCGCCAAATCAAGTGAATGTTGAAGTCCCATAGGATGACCCAAGAAAGTCGTATAAGAAATTTCGTCGAGGATGAAGGATGATATAGTGCATGTTGAGGATAAGTATAAGTGATTGAGTATCGTATTTTAGAATTTAGCGAGTAGCCTTCGACTAGATCGATATGGTCAAAAAAATTATGATCGGTCGAATGAGTACGTAAGTAGACTTGGTTGGTCGACGATCGAAAAGATGTTGAGGAACGTATTTAGCATAAGGATACGGTAAGGCGATTGCAAGAATTCTGCAATGCACGAGAGCGACGAATAGTAGAATGACCCTAAGAATTGTGTCGTAGATCGGGTTGAGTAACGGTTAGGCTATGTGTGTTTGGGCGCACGATCTATGTTACGAAATGAACTAGATGGAATTGCTTCAAAGATTGAGTAAGGAATTCCTATTCGATCAAGAATCGGAGATAGGCGTATCGTAAGAGACCTTGGGTCAAAAAGATTGTTGCCTTTGAGCATCGTAGACTCAAGTTGACCTCTTGTATCGAAAGAGATTAAGCATGATGTTTGGATAAGTTACCTAGCGGGGGTAGCCCCAGACGTATTGCATCAAAAATTTCGAGAACGTGAATCGTGTTAGAATAGTCCCATACGATGCATAGTACAGATTGTAGGCAAAGAAAGTTTAGACATGTTGGACTTAGTACATGTCGTTAAGGCCAAATGTTATGAAGGACTAAATAAAAAACTTGAGTTATGTGAGAGATAGAAAACGGTTGGGCGAATAGGCGTTGAGAAGAATTGTTGCGATCGGATGCGCAATGACTTAATGCAATGCGAGTGTTAGATGGCCGCCTAGGAACTTATGGGATCAAAGTAACAGTTCTAAGTTAAGCTATCAGAGATGTTTGGAAGATGATCACGTGTTATAGAATAATGCATACGAGAAGTATTTTGAAAATAGGCGCTAAGATTTGACTAACTCGAGTACGGAATGATTGGTGCTTGAGGATTTAAGTTGAGCATATAAGATTTGTTCCGATATCCTACAACTGAACTTGGCTGAAATGCATATATTGGTGGGACGTCTAAAATATGTGTATGATCTAAACTAAGTTGTATGATTCAAACGATAGTGGCACGAGATCGTGAGACGATCTAGCGGAATACTTGGATTTAAGTGTTGGTTTCAGTTCGAGGACGAACCTTGTTTTGAGTGGTATATTATGTAATGCTCCGCTCCGTACGGTGCATTACGATGAGTTATTGACTCGAAGAGTTGCATTGACCCGATGAAGTATCGATGCGAATCGATGCAAGAGTTACGTTGGCCGAAGGAAAGCTTCGAGCCGATTGGAATCTATGAATCAAATCGATGCAAAGGATAAGTTTCGTTTGAGCAAGTGCTGATTTTAGTTGATCTGGTGTGCAGGCTATGCTTTTACGCTGGACAATAAGAGGTCGGCATTTTGCCTTATTTAGTAAAGTGTTCGCGAAACCAAATCGTCGCCTTGCAACGGATCGTGGCATGGGCACGGTAGGCTGAATCAGTCGAATAGTTCAACGGAATGGCTAAGTCAGGAGAGTTAGCCGTGCAAGCAAGTTATGGAATCGAGCAGCTTCAGCTCGGCAAAACGACAAGACGTATCGGCTTAAGGTGGACGGGTTCTTGACTCTCTCTCCCTACTCCTTCACGTCTAATAAAATATATCCTTGTATGCGTAAGTTGCTATTGAGTTAGCGAGCGTGGCTCAGACGATTAAAGGTCTTAGTATGTGTCGAACATTAAGATAGAACATTGAACAATTGAAGCGACATGCATCAAGTATACAAGTCACGGTAGAACGGTGATGGTAGAACATTGAAAGATAATATCGAGATGTGTATCACGTGCACGACTCCGATAATATTGAACACTAGGTTTAGAATATTGATTATGGCGCTAAGCGTGCCCTCGTATACGGAAGCTATAAAAAGACTAAGTAACTATAGAACAGCTACTATGCGAATAACTTATGAATGGAACGCATTGAGTATAAGTACGAGAAGTCTAAGCAGTTGGGCGTCGTGCATCAATACAGATGTGTTAGGATATAATGCCGACGGAACTTGAGATAGAGATGAGGGACTACGTTTATGGAATACGAGATTGGTTGGAATGATATGACTTGTTTGCTATGGCGCATATCGCATTGGTCAATGGACTCGGATGGCCCGTGCACGGGTGCGGCTTCCCTCGGACGGTTACGACCGGGGCACCGGGACCGTTCGGCCTAGGAGGGAATTATGTATGGTATTTACGGTGCACATCATTAGGACGGGTTACGATCGGCCAGTGTTATGATAAGCTATGATATCAGTAAGTTTGGGATCCTTCAGATACTGGGCTAGCAACCCGTATTAGTACGATCATAGGCTTACACATATGGATGCCAAGTCCATTACGGTACGAAACACCGTGACCTTCATATAAATAGGGCCGGTGGGCTGAGATTAAAGTTGGGTGCAGGCACAGGGCCTACCAGCCTTATGCATATGTCTAAGTATGGTTGGTTGGTTGCGTGAATCATATGATTGCTTATGTAAGTTCTAACCATTAAAGGCTAGGCAAAATAGGACGGAGATGAACACGATCACTATGTTTATGTAGATATTATGTCTAACTGTATCTGCCGCAGGGATACGATATTAGACACATTTATATTAAGTTGTTATGTATCGAATATTGCCATGAATCTAATCCTAAGGCTAAATAGAAAGATCACCAAATTAAGATGCATGTTTCACTAAATTTACTTAGTGTTTGGCTTGGGTGCGAGTGGGTCTTGATCAGTGCAGCGAGGACGAAAGCACTAATCCTCCACTAGTTTGCTTGCAGGTTCAGGTTATGATCGGCTCGAGGCGGGGCTCGGCTTGGACGTGCCGAGGCATGGAGTCCTTAGCGTTTCAAGAGGAGCTACTGCATAGGCGTTCAGACTTGCAATATGGAGATGTTCGACCGAGGACTACTTGTTGGCTATAAAGAGGCATAATATATGGAACACTGTAATCCTTTGTGAGCTAGAGAGATCATGAGCGTTGTAGCCAATTGGCATAGTTGGGCTATTCAAGCCTTTGTAACCTTCAGATCATTATCAATAAAAGAGATTCTTATTGTATACTATGTTTCCTTCTACTGCTTATGTTATCAATTTAAGATAAATACTATGTGAACCTGTTATCTTGCCTTGCACGAGCGCAACTCCAGTCTCGTACGGCATCACGTCCCAACGAGGACGATGATTCGGGTAAAATCTAGCGAAGACGAGCGATTTCTCGGATCGGAGCGTGAAACGTCGCACAGAAATCTCAAGCAGAAACATTAAATAAACAAAGACAACACAAGTATTGAAATAATTTAGAGCCTTTTATTGATAATGAATGAAAATATTACAAAGGCGCTAAGCCGAGATTACAAGTCGCTCAAGCTCACTTTTCTCTCTGTTTACAATCTCTCAGCTCTCTCTCTTTCTCTCTCATCTTTCAATACAATTTGAGGAGCCAGCGGATGCTTCAGATAGGCGATGTCTATATATTATGTCCCATATAAGTCCAGAACCCATGCGGGCGCATAACTCGAAATGCCAAGGAACTCCGTGCCTCGACGCATCCAAGCGAGTTCCACGCCAACGAGCTTCTACTTGTACCAGCACATAGAAATTATGTGGGTGTCATTACTCAACTGTACTGGTGGAGTGAGCTCCTCGCCCACTCATACAAAACCAACACGTTCATTTACTTTGTGCAACATAAACCCTTTATGATTGTCTTTCTACTCTTGTCTTGGGATCGATTTTAGGAAATAGACGTCTCGTCTACTTGTGTCTCAAGACCATCATCGTGTAATCGCATCGATAGCTTACTTATACTTGCCTCTAGACCCTTCTCGTGCCAACATCGTCAACGTATCGACTCGTGCTTGCCTTTCGGCCCATACTTTAAGACTCAAACTACACGGTCGAGCTATCAACTCTATTCGTGCATCCACAATAAGGCCGTACCTCGCAACTCAGTACCACTTGACCAACTTTGCCTTACGGCCCTTCCTGACTTAAACTCAAAATGACTGAATCCAACTTAATTTTACTTTTGTGTCAATGACTTACCAACCAATACCACACTTCGTGCCATAGCACGGTGTCTTTGTTGCAGCCAAATCTTAGGCCCAAACAATGTGTTGCAAATCATACACACATTCAACTCAAATCATTGGTACCGTGCATACAAATCTTGACTCAATCCAAAGGCATGCACGCGGATCGCTGCTATTATGCCGACTCATCTATATGAAGCAGTCACTAGCACCACAAGCTATCCTGGACTTATAGCGTTGCCACTCGGCGACCCTTTCAGCGCAAGTAGCGAGCCCCGCTGAAAGTTTTCGAATAACCTGAGCGATACTTCCAGCTCGGCTATACCGTGTTTTCCTCTAGGCCAGAACGGTCCTGTGGCCTTAGGTTGGTCGTTCTGAAGAAAACTTTCCCTTGTCGACAAATTGTCCAATGATCATGCAAGACTCGACTCGAACTACCGTCTCATACAGTCATTCTTCTACTAGTGTTACCATTTTTTTAGGACCATGTTAAAGACTTCTAGTATTTGAGAATGCCTTGATAACCCATGGTCGCGATTATTCTTCCATGTTGCCCTATCATTTTACTCAACTCAGAAACGACTATTTGATAGCTGCCCTTTTTCCAAACTCAATTTGAATCAACCATGGTTCGTTTCATAAAACACAAAGTTAGTGACATCGTGCCTTAAGCCAACTTGTGTTTTGTGCGACACTACCACCCAAGTCATACTCCATATGACAATCTTTGAGACTGTAGGACTGTGTGGCTATAACTAGTCGTAGAAATCATGGGACCGTACTTGCTACTACTTCGATAGCCTTTGACATAACTTTTGTATAACTCCTTCGTGCGATACAACTTAACCCGTGGGACGAGCAAGGCTATGCCAAGCCCTTGTGTCACGCCCCAGAACCAGAATACTGGAGAGCGGGGGCAGACATAGCCAGCTACGTATAATGAAATGGAATCCATCTCACCATACGGTCACGGCTGTCTAGATATGTGAGGGTTTATCTACAAGCCATCAGTCTCTTAAGGTCATAAATTATCCTATTGTCTCAATCTCAACCAACTAGTAATAGTTACAAGATATCAGACCACCAAATATACAATTGTAAGGCGTCCCAAACATTACATATCCAGATGATCATGAAGCTAGTCGTACAAAATGTAAGGACCAGCAAGAGTTAAGTCATACATGATCAACCTCGAGTTGCCAATCATGTTTACAGCCCGTAGGCAGACAGAAAGTAAAGTGCATCGAGCTAACAAGTGCCCGTCGGCTAAACGTCTCAAAAATGAAAGTGTACAATAGAGTGAGAGAGCCAAAATAACCCACTCGTTGCCAGGATTCCCTCTAGTGGTCACCATGTGGATGGAAGGCAGGTAGATCCTTTGCTGCTGCTCCGGTATCTGGCCATACAAAACCAGCTGGGTCAGACCCCAGAAAGAGCAAGTGCCACAAAGGAGGCTTCACTTAAGAACTAAAACCAGCAATTAGCACAATAATGTAATTACATTTAAGAAAAAGCATGATAGGTAATATAAAAGACAATCTTGTACAGAATTGATAAAAGACAGAACATATGGAAGAGCATGACAGGATGATATACGATGAGATAACCATGGGACTATTCAGATAACCAGGTTACAACCCGTAAACCAAACAAGGACCGAGGTTGTAACCCTTCGTCTGAACAGAACTTGGTTTCTCCCACCATTTATCGGCAAGGTAAGAAATCTGGTCATACAATTATTCATGATATAGAATTAAAATAAAGTACGAGTAATCATGTCATGCTAGAAATGGTACAGAATCAGGACGAGACAAAGCTGGACTAGACTCCATCCAATCAATCACGGCCAATCAATAAATACGGCTTGCTACATTAACTAACTAGGGTTATCACAGGCCTAGTTACTAGCAAGATGCAATGAGAATCCCAAGTCCGGTTACCTGTTTGTTACTACCTGAGTGATCCCAGCAAGAAAGGGAAAAGATAGCAGGATATAGCAGACACACTGTAGTAAGATACATGTGTCCTAAGGTACCACACTCGACGGCGGGCTGAAAGTGCGCTCATCTCGACGGATAGCAACAAATCCCATGTATATATATATATAAGGCCGGGACCAAAGGGGCAACAGGTAATTGGGAAATTCTCCATGAACTATTTGATCAATCTAGTCATTAACCTAGCCAGATTCAGTATGAATCCCTGACCGCGGGAAACCAGGGATTCATGTCCTAGACATGATGCGAGACAAGACTGGTTGCTTACACAAGCACATTCAATACAATCACCCACGATGTCAAGAATTCACTTAGCATGTCAAGTTAGCCGTCGCAACAGCGTATTAAGGTTATCGTGTCAAGATTACTTGTCAAGATTACTTATCAAGGCAAGGGTGCGTCACGACGGACCACCATCAAGAATTATCATGTCAAATTACTTGTCAATAGTGCACCACCACGGGTCACTGTCATGTCATGTGTAGCAGGTCAAGTTATCAAGTCAGGAGTGCACCACGACGGGCCACTATCAAGCATTATTCAATTATCATTCCAAACATAATAAATAAATTCGGGATTATCAAGTTTATGACAAAAGGCGTAAGGATATAAAATGGCTGCAATTTCATAAAAGGAGAAATATGGGGACATAAGGCACCCAAGGGGGGGAGGAAACAAGGGGTAGCGTACGCTCAGGACAGCATACGCAAGGGTCATGCGTACGCTCAAGACAGTGTACGCTCAGGACAGGGCACGCTCAAGTCAGCCTACGCTCAGGACAAGCTACGCTCAGGTCAGGCTACGCTCAGGCCAACATACGCTCAGGTCAGCATACGCTCAGGCTGCATACGCTTAGGTCAGCATACGCTCAGGCAGCATACGCTCAGGCAGCATACGCTCAGGCAGCATACGCTCAGGTCAGACTACGCTCAGGTCAGCATACGTTCAGGCAGCATACGCTCAGGTCAGCATACGCTCAGGTCAGCATACGCTCAGGCAGCATACGCTTAGGTCAGCGTACGCAAGACATACGCTTCCAAAAGGCAGCGTATGAGGTAGACTGCGCTGCGCTAAAGAGCGCGCACAGCTCAGTGGCGCAAGCTAAAAAGCTCGCGCACTGCTCACTGTCTTCTCCAAAACAGCAAGAACTCCATGGTTTGAACCTAAAACTTCAAAAGTCCATAACTTGGTCAAAACAAGTCCAAATCTAACTTTTCAAAGGTCAAAATTGGGTAGAATAAAATTCTCTACAACATAGAACCATCAAAACTTGAAAACAAAGAAGTTTGATAGATCAAAACCACCAAAATCCGAAAATAATTAATTTCTAGATCTACAAAAATCAAAGCCTCAAAATGGAAAATGACAAGTTCTAATGTGTCTTAGAAACATGAGAAGAAGCTAATGGAACAATAAAAATGGGCTCTCTTGTGGAAGCAAGTTGCACTTGCCTAAGGGGTGTTGGTGTTGTGTAGAGGAAGGAAGAAGAAGATGGAGAAATAAATGAGAGAGTAATGAAGAGAGAGAAGGTTGGTGGAGATATTATAAGGGTGGGTTGTGTTGTGTTGAGGGTGGAGTATAGGTTAAGGTGGTCCAATGCATATTAAACCAAACCAAACCAAATCAAACCAATTCTCCTCCACAAAATAAACCAAGCCAGGTAAAACCCAATTACGAGAACCACAATCTGCAAGTCAAGCCAATTACAAGTACATGCCAAAATCCGAGAAAATAAATACAGATCTGAAATACATGCAAGCTTGACAAAATACATATTCAGAATATGGGTGTTACACCTTGCATAGTGAAAACGTGTATTCAGATTTGTGGGACCCTTTTTGCTAAGCCAAACATTGGACAGCGCATGCTTTATCATGCATTTATACGTGCGACGCCTATGACGTATGCTAAGTTCATAGCTTTGTGTCAACGTAAACCAACTCTCCTTCTTCCAAGCCGCAGGACGAAGAACCAAGTGTCGTTTTGAAAGAACGTCGTGCACATTTCTTAGACGACCGTGGGACATTTCTATATTCTACACAATCTGACCCAACTTGGGATTATTCTCTTAGCTATGTGGATTCGTCTCTTTTATTATCAAGCCTACTTATGTAATTGAAAACTTTCATTCTATTAGTGTGAAGGCCAAGATGAAGCAAGTTCACCGAAGCCACCCACCTGAGCAAGGAGTCGTCTCGACCGAACGAGACTTCGAGCAAGCCATTGCATGGCTAAGTCCAAACGCCGTTGGCGTTTTGATTCCTCCGGTTGAACTGAGCGGGATGGGACACTACAAAAATTACTCCCTTTTTGACACATATGGTACGAGCATCCAGAATCGAGAATCCAACAATCACTCATGTTGTTATGTGCCATAAAAAAGTAGATCACGTCATTGTCGATTTCTGAAGCACAGTTTGCTTCATCACCTTCTCTATCTTATTCTCTTTTTTCTTGTTCTTCTTCTTTGGACGACGACACTTATTTGCATAATGTCCTTTCTTGTTGCAGTTGAAGCATTTTACCTTTTTAATATGTGTGTCTTGGACTTAGATTTTGATTTTCTGCTAGAAGATCCTCTATCGTTTGTCCTCCCTCTTGCCATCAAAACTTGGGTTTTGTCTTCATCGTTTCCGCCATTAGAAGCCAACCTCTATACCTTATTAGACAATATATAAGGCACCCGTAGCCTCTTCTATGAAAATTGAGTCATTTTTGCATAATAATGTTTGAATAAGGTTCCCATAAGTATCGGGCAAAGGAAATAATAGGAATAGCGTCAAACGATCATCATCTTCATATATGTCAACATCTTTCAAGTCAAAAATAATTCGATTAAATTTTGATATATGATCTCGAATTGACATACATTCATCCATCACTAGTTTGTTTAGCGAATTTAACATATAAAGTCGGTTGGTAAGAGTTTTTGTCATATAGAGTGATTTCAACTTCAGCCAGAGTCCAGCGGCAGTGGTTTCGTCTTCCACAGAGTACACGACATTCCTTTCCAAAAACAGACGAATAGCGGCACACGCTTCAAGATCCATGTCGTTCCAATCATCATCGGTCATGCTAGTGACCTTCTTGGACTTTTCCCATAAAGTCTTATAAAGCTTTGAGATATGAGAAAATCATTCATCTGGTTTTTCCAAAAGTCAAAATTATTTTTCCATTGAACTTCTCAATTTCATACTTCCCAACTTTACTTGACGGAGCCATCTCAAAAATCAACCAAATTCACTTTATCTGAGAACTTTGTCGAATACATTGCTAGTATCCCAAAGCTCTGATACCAATTTGTTGAGACACATCAAAAATAAATACAAGAAATCAGAAAATACTTCAAAGAAAATTCAAAACCACAAAGACAAGAGTTTACGTGGTTCGGCCAAGATGCCTACTTTCACGTACGAGGGTGATTTAGTTCCACTATGAAGAAGAAAATGAATCACAATAGCTCTCTCAACACTTCTTTCCTTGCTCTCAAGAACTCTCTACCACAAAGATAAAGAAAAAAATCTCAAACTTTTTTGTTTAACTTATTCAACAACTGTAGCTCTCTTGTTTTGAACTTATTCAACAACTTTCATTGAGCATAATGAGATGTCTCAAGGAGAATAATTAGACTCCTTTACATAGAATGACATGTGTCCATATATGAAAATTCAATATTATGTAGGCTTACCTTATATTAGAAATTCATATATGGAAATCCAATCTTATGTAGGCTTACCATATATTAGAAATCCATATATAAAAATCAAATCAAATATATGGTAAAGTCAAAAGTGGCCATGAGCCTATTTTTGATATTTTCCTTCATCTTTTAGAGTGATTTAGACTTCTCTGCGTTGAAGTAAAAATTATTATAAAATTGATTATCAAAAGGGAAGAATTCTTTCACTTCTTACACTACAAGAAAAATACCATTTTATGTCAAGTAAAAACCATCATATATGACATTTTATGACAGTTTTTTTTACATGGACAACCGTGATGAAAACAGGTGTTATAAATGTTTATAATAACCGTTATGAATAAGTAGACCTTATATGACATTTTCTGTTTGGAATCGATATAAATAGTTGTAGTATATATAACAAAATTTTATAAACCGACATTAAAGATAGGATTATATATAACAATCAAATGCTCAACCGACATTGAAGTCCTATTATGTACAAAAAAACGTGATAACTAACATATATTCATAACGTTTTGTAAACATGAAAGTAGTCATAAAACATCATGTAGAGGACATATATACATAACGGTCTTAGCCATATATAATCTGTGAAAACTTATAAATCAATGCATTATAAAAGCAATGACCAACATGACTTTTCAGAACATCCAAAATTTCTAGAAAGACACAAATACTATAACATCTCTGAAACATTTCATTCATATTTTCTAGTTCCAAATATCGTACCATCTTAATTACATTCCAAATATCCCATCTTAATTATATATATCTATCACTTTTTCAGCCTTTGCTTAAAATATCGTCATCTTAACTATACATTTCAAAAATTCCAGCCTCAAAATATTTCTTATGCATTCAGCAACACAAAGGACTCCTTCAAAAGACGGTCGACAGGAGCAACTTGAGAATCCACGATTCTACAACCAACAAATAAAATAAATGTACAAATAAGATATTTGAAAGTTGAAATCAGATGAATCTTATACCTGACCAAACTGTGTTGGCTAAAGCCCAAAAAATTTCAGTTACCCACCCAAAAAAAAATCAAAGTGAAACCCTTTATACCATCTGCAGATGCACAATCAGACAGCAGCAGTTACATGCACAAATTAATAAAATAAAGATAACTAGAACATAATCCAATAGTTATATCCACAAATTAATAATGTGTCTTTAAAGAGGCTTAGATCGACAAACGTCTCCAGGAACATGTCGCACCATCACAAGATGGCAGATATTCACTCAATGAGAATTCTCATTGTTGTCATTATCCCATTTTTATAGATATTTTTGATAAAAAAGAATGAAATAAAGAGAGATTCCATCAGAATGTGGATATTGAAATCACGTACATCTTACCAAATTGGCTGTAGCTTAGCCAACACGCCAGCGAAGGACAGGAAAAAGAAAGCCAAAAACCCAATAAATAAGTACAACTTAAATAGAAATTAGCAATCTGCAAGAATCATCATCGCCTCTTTTAAAAACAGATAGCACATATCAAAATGAAACATAAGCAGCAGTATGTAGTAAAAGCACAAACCAACTAATAACCACCTGCACTTAGACTCACAAACTCTAAACCACCGGCCACCTCCAGTTATCCCTATAACACTCATAATGTTGGACACTTAAATCCAATAAATTCCTCCAGGCCACATGCACTTAGACTCTGAACCAAAGGCTACCTCCATTATGTAGTAAGAGCCAAACACAGGTCTGAACAGACCTAGGCTATGTCCACATCAGGTCATGCTTGCTCGATGGCCAAATGACCAAGGCTTACTGGAAATAGGCCAATTGGTCATGTGAAACGTCCACATTGTTACCTAACTACTAGGCAGAACAGGAAAGTATCAACTGATACTTCACTGATACCAAGTATGCAGGCAATTCAAACTGAAAGCATGCATGATACATTTGGGTATTTAAACAAGTAATAGGCTGGATAGGATTTGCAGTGAGCTAAGGAGTGTGGACCATAATTAAATGCAGGGAAGTAATATGCAGGAAATTAATTTCATTTTTTATCCACGATTTAGGAGGCTCAGATCGACAAACGTCTCCAGGAACATGTCACGCCATCACAAGATGGTAGAGATTCACTCAATGAGAATTCTTATTGTTGTCATTATACCAATTTTATAGATATTTTTGATTAAAAAAATGAATAAAATAAAGAGAGATTCTATCAAAATGTGGATTTTGAAATCACGTACATCTTACCAAACTGGCTGCAGCTTAGCCACCACGCCAGCGGAAGACAGAAAAAAGAAAGCCAAAAACCCAATAAATAAGTACAACTTAAATAGAAATTAGCAATCTGCAAGAATCAACATCGCCTCTTTTAAAAACAGATAGCACAATGAGCAGTCTCTTTAAATAAAGGGTATCCATCTACAAGTAAGAAGTACCTCAACTCTCATGTAGTTATATGAGAGGTAATGAATTTGATGAGTTCGCACCGGACTTCATCTATTTCCTTCCTTATGTATGTTGGTTTTTCAGCCAACTGTTTTAACTGAACGGTTAGGAAAAAATGGTTACATTTCTATAATTTCAAAATAGTAACTAAGGATTAAATTCATAAATAATTTACCTTTATCTCGAATGGCACAAAACATTCCTCCATAAGTTCCCTGAAGAACTTCATAACAAAATACCCACATTCAAAACCCCCTGCTTGCTTTGGGCACTGCATAAATATATTATTTAGTAGCAAGAAAATATCACATCGATGATTATATATCTATTATATCTGCTACATCATTTAGAGTGTCCATGTCTTCATAAATAGGCGCATGCATATCCTCACATGATGGCATTTCATTAGGATCAACTTTTTCGTGCCATATCCATATAGTATACCTTGGATCGATACCAATTGTCGTCAAACAAAATTTTACATCAGCTAATCTCAGTCTATAGAGATTCTCGCAGTCATTACATAGGCACCGAATGAAGTCAAGGTCATCCGCATTAGCTTTAACATACTCTATAAATTCTTCAACCCCTGCTCTATATTCTTCCGATAAGGTGCTCTCTCATCCAAGATTTATCCATCTGTATAACAAATTAAGATTTATCACGACTAGCAAGAATGATATTTTAGTATTTAACTAAGATATCTTGCTTATAAACCACTTATCTATATAGATTCAGATTATTTAAGTATGTAAGTTACTACATAAACATATACAAATACCAAGTATCCTTGTATGTCCAAAATGACATACCAAGCTAGGGGGTTCATCATCTGCTACCTACAGCAGATGCCAATGCTATTCGACTCCCCTAACTTACTGATACAAATCCCTTCCTCTATCTACACTCACAAGATACTCTCAAGTGCATTACATACCTATATCTCCTTCTTCTCTGTAATACTCTAAAGCCTTTGTCACGCCCCAGTACCGAAATACGGAGATGGACTAGGCCAGCTACTCCATATGAGGTACGTAACGTCATACGGCGATCGTGGCTGTCGAGAGACTAGGGGGTACATGCTACAATCAAGTCTCCTATGGTCCCACAGAGTTCTATGTCTCAATCAATCAAATCACATCAGCAAATAAATGAGCATTAAAGATAAAGCAGTAAGGCGTCCCCGACGCTTCATCAAAATGATCATGAGAGGCTAGCTTTATAATTTAGCTATCTCAGAGAGTCAGGAGTACAAAATTATACACAGCTGCAGTCTGTTTAATTACAATTATGTACTGACACAAAATATCAAGTAATCCGGCTAACAGGTGTCGGTGGCTAAATGCCGCACAAAATATAAACATGAGTGGTGGAGAAGAAACCCACTCGAGTCCCCGAACCGCCATGCTCCTAGTATGCACCATGGATGTCAGGGAGGAAGATCGTGTCCTCAGGCTCTGCTACGGGATCTGGCCAAACAAAACCAGCGGGGTCAGCCCCGAATAGCAAGTACCGCCAAAGGGGCACAAGAATTAAGATTAAAAACCCAAATAATAGAATGATTGATAATAGTAATACTTATGCAACTATTATAGGGTAGCGCAACATCCTCGAACCCATATGGCACCCTTACAACAAAACAAGGACAAAAGGTGCCGCATGGAGTCGGGACGTGTCGTACTCTATAACTTTCACATAAGTTAAAGGGTATAAACAATAAAATCTCCTGATCGTGACTTCGGTCGATAGCCTATTGCAGCACAATAACCAACCCAATAATCAAACAAGAACATGGGTTGGATCATGTACCATGATAGACCATGTTCCTCAGTCATTCACAGAAGTAGCACTTCACAACCAGAATAAGTCTTTCGTTCATAACTTTGGTCCACAGCCTGTCATAGTACGATAACCAACCCAACAATCAAACAAGAACATGGGTTGGATCACGTACCATGACAGTCCGCTTCCCTCAGTTATTCACGAAAGGTAAATAGGATACATGCAAGTCATTTTCACGGCCAATCAAGTCTACGAGTTTCTAGTAGGACGAGGTTATCCTCGCATCATGTTAATTAGAAATCCTCATATCGTATCTTTCCAGCAAGGCTAGCCAACCTAGGGGTTCGCGTAGACAGGTATCTTTGAGCACAGGTCCCTCGTAAGGCCACCTTGCCAAGACATATAATATATAGCAGGAATTAATCGGATACAGTCATCCACTCGTTGCGGATGACACAGTATCCGTGGAGACCAGCCGGCGCGTCAAGACAATATCTCAAGGCGGCTGGTGTAACACGATCTCGGGATTCTGCCCTCCCCATGCATCTAGTATATTTAGTTGCCTAGTTTAACCCTAGGTAAA